>JARQOD010003904.1:41961-60045 GCA_033576555.1 Oophaga sylvatica | reverse complement strand
TAAATTTTAAAGGGTTTTGAAAGGATTTGTGAGCAGAAGGGGCATTTTGTGACTATTTCCCAGCATCAACGGGTTTTCGGTATTCATTTTGCTTCACACATAAGATCTCGGGAGTGGACATGGATGTAGAAATATTACCACCCCAAAAAATTTGGGGATCCAAAAAGATGGTGAGCGAAAAATGATGCCTCTTTAACGCTCCATCCGGGCTTCTCTGGTTTAATCTGAATATTTATAGTTTTTTTTATAGTGTAAACATTTTTTCAGTTTAACCTTTTTTTAAAAAAAAAACATTTCTAAGTAACAACAAAAACAATAATAAATAATTAAACCAAAATAAAATGACCCTGCTCGTTACGCTTACAATCTACACTAAGTAAAACGAAAACAATGATACAAAAAATTATCAGAAAAAAAACGACCCGCTTGTGCAGCTTACAATCCACACAAAGTAACAACAAACAATTTTAGGCCCCCCAAAAATCCGCTTTTGACAACTTAAAATCTACAATGAGGTGGGGGAATAAAAACAAAGGGGGTGTATTTACATAATGTATTTACAATTTATTACTGAGGTTATTCGAAGTCGAGGGGGCCCCTGGGACAAGTATGAGGGGAGAGCAGGGGTGTTATGTTTCGGTAGTGAGGAGTGCAGGCAAAAAAAGGCAATCCCAGGAATTTGGGAAATCTATAAACGCAGTACCCTGACTAACCACAAAAACTAGAGGCCCCCGGGGTTGGATTCCTGTTTTTTCCTAGACGCCCGTCACACCCTGAGAAACTAACTTTCACCTAAAATAGAAAAAAGGAAAGTATCTGCCCGGAGCAGAACCCCAAAGATAATGAAAGCCCCAAAAAATTTAAAGGGGGAAAAACAAGAAGGGAAAAACGAAACCCAAAGGAAAATAGTATGAGCAAACGTTGGGGCCCAAACTAACTAAATAGAAAAGGATAGGAAGGGTACTTACTGCAATCCCAGAAAACCCTGAAAAGCACCAACTCTACTAATTTCAAAAACACCTGAGATCACACGACCTCTACACCATAAATTAGTTCTCTGGTGTAACAAAATCAAAACAGCAGCCACTGAAAAAACTGGAAAAAGCAAAAGTACAAACATCAGTGGCTGAACTAAACTGAGAGGGCAAAAGCCCCCGGAGGGGACCCTGAAGGCCCCCACAGAAGTGCAGGACAAAATGCAAAAATCAAGCACAAAAACAAAAAGAAGAAAATGTCTTATCTGTTAGCAGGAGATGCAGATACGACACAGCAGGCTACAAGGGAAACAGGAATCAAAGATAGAGACCAGAACAATTGATCACCGGCAACCCTGATGGGAAGGTGACTCCCTTATATAAGACCAGTCAGTAACACCTGATTCCCAATCCTCACAACCTTCACAATCTTCACTGGACAGACCAGTACCGCTTGTAACCACCAGAGGGAGCCTCTGCTCAGAACTCATCTCAAGCCCATTCACAACAGTACCCCCCCTTGAGGAGGGTCACCGAACCCTCATTTGAGCAACCAGGTCGGTCAGGATGAGTTCTATGGTACGCACGGATGAGTCTCCTAGCATGGATGTCCGAAGCAAACACCCAAGAATTGTCTTCCTGACCATAACCTCTCCACTTAACCAAATACTGGAGTTTCCATCTAGAAAAACGAGAATCTAATATTTTCTCAACCACATACTCCAGATTGCCCTCAACCAAAACAGGGTCAGGAGGCACAGCAGCAGGAACCACTGGCTCAACAAACCTCTTCAACAAGGACTTGTGGAACACGTTATGGATCTTAAATGTCCCTGGAAGAAGCAAACGAAAAGAAACAGGATTAAGAATCTCCATGATCTTATAAGGTCCAATGAACCTAGGCTTAAATTTAGGAGATGCTACTCTCATAGGAATATTTTTTGAGGACAACCAGACCAAGTCCCCTACTTTAAACCGAGGACCATCAGTCCTATGCCGGTTAGCAAACCGCTGGGCCCTCTCCTGAGAGAGGGACAACCTATCCACTACCTGGTCCCAAATCTGTTGCATATGCTCCACAACAGAGTCAACACCTGGACAGACAGAAGCCTCCGTCTGTCCTGAAGAAAATCGAGGGTGAAACCCAGACTTACAGAAAAACGGAGACATCAAAGTGGCAGAGCTAGCCCTATTATTAAGAGCAAACTCAGCCAAAGGCAAAAAAGAGAGCCAGTCATCCTGATCAGCAGACACAAAGCATCTTAGATAAGTCTCCAATGTCTGGTTTGTTCTCTCAGTTTGACCATTGGTCTGAGGATGAAATGCCGAGGAGAAAGACAATTGAACACCCAGTTTAGAACAAAAAGTCCTCCAAAATCTGGAAACAAACTGGACTCCTCTGTCAGACACTATGTTCTCAGGAATGCCATGTAAACGAACCACGTGCTGAAGGAACAAAGGCACCAATTCAGAGGAGGAAGGCAACTTAGGTAATGGCACAAGATAAATCATCTTGGAAAACCTATCACAAATCACCCAGATGGCGGTCATTCTCTGAGAAACAGGAAGGTCAGAAATGAAATCCATAGAGATATGGGTCCATGGTCTCTTGGGCACAGGCAATGGCATCAACAAACCACTAGAGCGAGAGCAAGGCTTGGAGCGAGAGCAAGTCCCGCAGGACTGCACAAATTCCCTGACATCACGAGACAAGGTAGGCCACCAAAAGGACCGACTAACCAAGTCTCTGGTACCAAAAATTCCGGGATGCCCAGCCAACGCGGAACAATGAATCTCAGACATCACACTCTTTTTCCACTGGTCCGGGACAAACAATTTTCCAACAGGGCAGCGCTCGGGCCTATCCTCCTGACACCCCTCCAGAGCAAGTCTCAAATTGGGTGAGATGGCGGAAAGAACTATACCCTCTTTCAAAATAACAGAAGGATCAGATAACTCAGGAGAGTCCGCAAGGAAGCTCCTCGAGAGGGCATCCGCCTTAACATTCTTAGTGCCAGGAAGAAAGGAAACCACAAAATTAAAACGTGTGAAAAACAAGGCCCACCTGGCCTGTCTAGGATTGAGTCGCTTGGCAGATTCCAGATAAACCAGATTCTTATGGTCAGTAAGGACCACCACCTGATGTTTGGCTCCCTCCAGCCAATGTCTCCACTCTTCAAAAGCCCACTTCATGGCCAATAACTCCCGATTACCCACGTCATAATTACATTCAGTAGGAGAAAATTTTCGAGAGAAAAAGGCACAAGGGTTACTTTTAGAGGTCTCTGGATCTTTTTGGGACAAAACGGCACCTGCCCCAATTTCAGAGGCATCAACCTCCACCTGAAATGGCAGAGAAACATCAGGCTGCCGTAGAACAGGAGCAGAAGTGAATCTCTGCTTAAGTTCCTGAAATGCAGAGACTGCCTCAGGAGGCCAATTCACCACATCAGAACCCTTTTTGGTCAAATCAGTTAATGGTTTAACAATAACCGAGAAATTACCAATAAATTTACGATAAAAATTGGCAAAACCCAAAAATCTTTGAAGAGCCTTTAATGAAGTAGGTTGGACCCAATCACAGATGGCCTGAACCTTGACCGGGTCCATTTCAATAACAGATGGGGACAAAATGAATCCCAGAAATGAGATCCTCTGTACACCAAAAAGACACTTTGATCCCTTCACATACAGAGCATTCTCTCTCAAAATCTGGAATACAGTTTGAACATGTTTCACATGAGAGTCCCAGTCATTAGAAAAAATCAAGATATCATCCAAATAAACAATCAGAAATTTATCCACAAAATCCCTGAAAATGTCATTCATGAAGGACTGGAAGACAGAAGGAGCATTAGTGAGCCCAAAGGGCATCACAAGGTACTCAAAATGCCCCTCCGGGGTATTGAATGCCGTCTTCCATTCATCCCCGTGCTTAATGCGAATAAGGTTATATGCCCCCTGAGGTCAAGCTTGGTAAACCAAGTAGCGTTTTTCACCCTGGAAAACAGGTTAGAAATCAAGGGTAACGGGTATTGATATTTCACAGTAATATTGTTCAAAACACGATAATCAATACACGGCCTTAATGAACCATCCTTTTTGGCCACAAAGAAAAAACCGGCACCTAAGGGTGAAGAGGATGGTCTGATATGACCCTTCTCCAATGACTCCTTGATATAAGACCGCATAGCGTCATGTTCAGGTACAGACAAGTTAAAAAGGCGACCTTTAGGGAATTTACTACCAGGCACTAATTCAATAGCGCAGTCATAGCTCCTATGGGGAGGCAAGGATGCAGATTTACTTTCGCTAAATACATCAGAAAAATCAATCAAAAAGTCAGGAACATCCTGAGCCTGGGGGGAGGCAGAAAAAACAGGAGTGTTGGTATTAACACATTGGCAGCCCCAACTGGTTACAGACACAGATTTCCAATCCAAAACAGAATTATGAGACTGTAACCAAGGGAAACCCAGTACGATAATATCATGCAGATTATACAGAACCAAAAATTTGCAGCACTCTTGATGATCAGGTTCAACCCTCATTATCACCTGAGTAGAGAACTGAGGTTTATTCTCAGCCAAAGGGGTAGAATCGATCCCCAGTAGGGGAATAGACTTCTGTAGGGGTATCAAGGGAAACCCACAACGTTTAGCAAAATCATAATCCATCAGGTTAATAGCTGCTCCAGAATCAACGAAAGCCTGAGCAGAAAATGAGGACAGAGAGCATATCAGAGTGACAGTTAATAAAAACTTAGTCTGAACACTACCCAAGACAACTGAGCGTGCAAAACGTCTTCCCCGCTTAGGGCAGACTGAAATAGCATGAGAGGCATCACCACAGTAGAAACATAACCCATTGCGCTTTCGAAACTCATGACGCTGTGCCCCAGACACCACTCTATCACACTGCATGGATTCAGAAGCAGGTTCACAAGGCAACACTATTCCACGCATACTTCTCCGCTCACGCAAACGTCTGTCAATTTGAATCGCTAATGACATAGAATCATTGACACCAGAGGGGACAGAGAATCCCACCATAAAATCCTTTACATTATCTGACAGACCCTTCCGAAAAAGGGCCGCCAAAGCGTCGTCATTCCACTTGGTCAGGACTGCCCACCTACGGAATCTCTGACAGTATAACTCAGCGTCATCAAGCCCCTGATTTAATGCCAACAAGGCTTTTTCAGCTTGATCAGTGACATTAGGCTCATCATACAATAACCCCAAAGCCTGAAAAAATGCATCAACATCACTCAAAACAGGATCCCCAGGTGTCAGGGAAAAAGCCCAATCCTGAGGATCGCCGCGCAGGAGAGAGATGACAATTTGAACCTGCTGCGCTGCGTTCCCTGAGGACTTAGATTTTAAGGCAAAAAACAATTTACAATTATTTTTGAAATTCTGAAACTTAGCTCGATCCCCTAAAAACAAATCTGGCATGGGAATCCTAGGTTCCACAACAGGCAACCTAGCAAGATATGCAGCAATACTCTGAACCACAGTGGCAAGCTGATCCACACGGCCAGACAACTGTGCAAACTCCATTGAGAGAAAAAATCCTCCCCAGCACCCAGAGATAAGAGGGAAAAAAAAAAAAAATGCAACAAACAGAAAAATATCTCTGACAACTCTGACAACCGTTTTTTCTTTCACAAATTTTTTCCCTTCTGTGAGTACCATACAATTTTAAATTTTGGGCCGGTGATACTGTTATTTTTCGGTAGCTGAGGAGTGCAGGCAAAAAAGGCAATACACCAGAGAAGTTGGAATCTATGAGATTGCAGTACCCTGACTAACCACAACAACTAGAGGCAGCCGTGGAGCGTTCCTACGTTGGTCCTAGACGCCTCGTCACAGCCTGAGAAACTAACTACACCTAAAGATAGATATAGGAAAGCTATCTGCCCCGGAGCAGAACCCCAAAGATAATAGAAAGCCCCCAAACATGTAATGGCGGTTAGACAAGAAGAAATACTGACACAGACGGAAAATAGTATGAGCAAACGTTGGGGCCCAAACTAACTAAATAGAAAAGGATAGGAAGGGTACTTACTGCAATCCCAGAAAACCCTGAAAAGCACCAACTCTACTAATTTCAAAAACACCTGAGATCACACGACCTCTACCACCTAAATTAGTTCTCTGGTGTAACAAAATCAAAACAGCAGCCACTGAAAAAACTGGAAAAAGCAAAAGTACAAACATCAGTGGCTGAACTAAACTGAGAGGGCAAAAGCCCCCGGAGGGGACCCTGAAGGGCCCCACGGGGAGAGTGTTCTCAGACCCTCCCATCGCCCTGGCACTGAGGCATGGTGGACTCTCACAAGGAGTGAAAAGTTTGTGAAAATGCTGAGGGAGTAACTTGCTGACTGTACCAACGTCTTCTCTCATTCCTCTGTGCCTTATAATTATTGGTCATCCAGGCTGAACACGTGGCATGACCTGGCTCTCTGTACTGCACATGTGCGCTGTACTCACGGTCAAGGAGCGCACTGGCACCTTGCTCTCTGGCAGTCACTGGTCACATGGCGCCTCGCTAAATGGCAGTACCGCTTTTAGTGGTGGGAGCTAACGGGAACAGTCCTTTGTAGCACCAGTGCTCTAAGGACAGAGCAACCTGCTCAGCCTTCTATGCGCTGCTTGTCCACGCCACAAAGCTTTGATGTCTTGCCTGCTTTCTCTTAGGCTGGCTCCATGCCTCTAGGTCACCGGGTCTGTCTGCTGCATTTCGCCGCAGTATCAGCGCTTCGGGTGCATAGTGCACTGCCCCCCTAGCTACTCACACGGTCACAGCTGGGGACTCACTCCTGCTTTGCTTTTATTTTCTCTCAGTTTCCAGTCAGGTTCACTGTCTAAACATGACCCCTCTTTGGATGTAATGGAGCCTGTCTGTTACCCTATTCCTTCCGCCGGGAAACAGGGGACGCAGTCTTGACAGTTCCGGACATGGCGCAACACAGGTACCCGCAGCCCGGTCATCCTGACTCTGTACATATCTGGCAAATCAGTTCTTTAATGCAAGTAGCATAGAAGGCATGTACTTCCAATTTTCTAGAGAAAATTGTACAGTACATCCAGAACAGTTTCAATTTGAAGGACTTTGTGGCTCATATCATTCCACAAGATGACAGTAGTCTCATACTTAAAATTTTTGGTGGAAAATAATTTCCCCACTGATAGCTTGTGTATGTTTAGAATTATGTTACATCATTTGTGTGATTAATTATTCATGCCTATTTGGTTCACAATATATTCATCATTTTCTTCAACGCTTGGAATATAATGTTGTAAGAGTAAAAGCAACTTGTTGAAGCGTGTTTTACCTCAAATGTGAAACTACTTGTCAATTGTCATTGTTACTATTTCTCCATTCCGTATGCAGCTAACCACCTCATTGATGATATTGAGTTTCTTTGCCAAGAAAACAACGGCACCAATATCACATGCTTTTTCTATTAATTCATCATGCTGCTGAAGTAGAGGTGAGATTAGGGACCTACATAACATCTGGGAACTGTAGTCAACATGACACTGTGCCAACACCCACTGGGGTATAGCTACCAAGCTGACATATTTTGTGCACAGCTGAACAGAGTTGTCAGAAAAAAAAATTCCTTCAATAACGTTTGATGGATTGTCTAGTGGAAACACCCATATAGTATTATTATTATTTAGTTATTTATATAGCGCCATTAGTTTGGTGGCACTGTACATGACAAGGGTTTACATACATAGTAATAAATATCGTTTACCCCCAAAAAAATTACAATGACAGACTGTTACAGAGGGGAGAGGACCTTGTCCTTGCCGACTTTCATTCTGCGTGAGAATGGGAAAGAGACAGAAGGTGGTGGGTGCGGCACCTCGGGTGGTGGAGAGGCGGCAGCTCGTGAGGTGTAGAAGTCACATCTCCGACCATTACGCTCTCCAATTGACATCTCTGGAAATGCATGCGAAATGTCAAAATCTCTAGTTTCAGTTATAGAAAATGCATGGGCTCCTTTTAAATGTCAGTGTCCAAATAGTTCAGTATTAGTAAGTGAGGGCTTGTCAGAATCCTGCCCAGGAACACCAGGCTTCAGTAGTGGCGAGTCCTGTCCCCGTGATCTTCAACGTTATCTTGCTATGGCTCTTCCAAGTATGATTTCATCAAGAATATTTAGCATTCGTAATACAGAGACAGAGTGCAATACAGAGTACAACACCGCCTAAGCGTTCACCCTCTGCTACTCAGACTTTCTATCTGCGCAGTGACTGCCTCTAGGCTGAAGATGATGATGGTGGTATTAGTTGGAGCATTTAACACAGTCATGAAGCTGCCATAACAACTTGAAACAGAAATCTTTTTACCGACATACTCCACTGTAAATTTTTTTTTTTGTGGATGCAAAAGAGTGCTGGATATGAGAGTGACAGATTGCCCAAAAAAGGGAATTTAGGCCTAAAATGCCTCAATTTTTGGCACACGGATGTATGAGGCGTGTCAGAGATAGACCCCACTGTAAAATGTGGCCTGTTTTTTAAAATAATGCAACATAGTGCTGTTTATTACTTGAGTAACAAACAGGAAAACACTGGAGTACCAGCCTAAAATCCACAAATTTTTATCACACGGACGTATGAGGCATGTCACAGATATAAAACACTGTAAAATATGTTTTTGTTTTTTTTGTTGGATGCAAAAGAGTGCTGGATATAACGAGAGTGACAGACTGCCCAAAAAAGGAAATTTAGGCCTAAAATGCCTCAATTTTTGGCACACGGATGTATGAGGCATGTCAGAGATAGACCCAAATGTGATGTATGTAAGTACTGTGACACCAAGGACAAAAACAGAAAACTGCCGCAAACTGGCCAAACTTTGAGCACGCACAGATATGAGCTGGCACGGAGATACCACACCGAAAAATGTATGACCTTTTTTTTTTTACTTTTTTTGCAAAATACTGCTGTATATAAGTACTGTGACACCCAAGACAAAAAAAGGATAACCGGCCTAAACTGGCCAAACTTTGAGCATGCACAGATATGAGCTGGCACAGAGATACCACACCGAAAAATGTGTGGCCTGTATTTTTTTTATTTTTTTGCAAAATACTGCTTTGTTATTACTATTTACAAAAAAAGGTTGCACTTTATCGTGCCAAAGCATGTCAATGTGAAATATGAAACATGAATAGCAATATGGCTTTTGAACATTAGGAAAAAATGAATGAGATGTTTTGCGCAAATTTTGGCCAAATAATGCATGCACATAAACCATTCGCACTAGTATGGATGTGCCAGTCAGTTTTCTCTTACTTCCATGTTAGCTTACTGATCGAGCACTCCGCCCATCACCATGTGGTGATTTTAATTACAGCAGGTCCCTACTTACCCATAAAGGCAAGCTTTACTGACAGAGGAGTCCACATTCACCCAGGAATTCAGATATCAGCCTAATAGAGGTATGTTCACATAGGCAGGAACCCAAGTTTTGAGACCACCTTGACGATAATTTATGGGCATGCATTATTTGGCCAAATTTTGTGCAAAGCGTCTCATTCATTTTTTCCTAATGTTCAAAAGCCATATTGCTATTCATGTTTCATTATGTAAGTAATGTGACACACAGGACAAAAAAAGGAAAACCTCCATACACTGTCCAAACTTTGAGCATGCACAGATATGAGCTGGCACGGATATACCACTATGACAGATTTTCTTTGGGGGGGCTAATAGTGCTGTATATAAGTACAGTTTCACCCAGGACACAAAAAAGAAAACCGCCATAAACTGGCCAAACTTTGAACACACACACATATGAGTGACCACGGAGATACCACTACGACAAATGTGTGCCCTTTTTTTTTATTTTTGGGCTAACTAGTGCTGTATATCAGCACTGTCACACCCAGGACAAAAAAAGGAAAACCGGCCTAAACTGGCCAAACTTTGAGCACGCACAGATATCAGCTAGCACGGCGATAATACTACGACAAATGTGTGCCCTGTTTTTTTATTTTTGGGCTAACTAGTCTATAATATAACACTGGGAGCATCACTCTGTCTGAAGCCTTTATAGTTGGCACAAGCATGACGCGCCTGCGCAGTCTGGACAGAGTAACACACCCGGGGATGAGTAGAGTGGCCCAGAAGATCGTGGTATGCGTAAGCAATGAACGCATACCGCGATCTCCGACACAACACCTTACCGCGGGGTCTTGCTGAGATGTCAGGAGAGGGCGGGTTGTGGCACTGGAATAGGCACATGCCCAGTCCGCACTTTCCAGCGCCATATTGTGGAAGACACACTGCAATGCGTCTTCAAGAAAGTGGCGCCAGAAAGCGATGACTCCGCAGGCGCTGATTTTACCGGCACAATCCCGCCATCTCCTGACCTCACTGCGAGACCCTGCGGCAATACCAGGATTGGGGGGATGAGGGGACCATGCATAACAGGATTGGGGGGTGAGGGGACCATGCATACCAGGATTGGGGGGGTGAGAGGACCATGTATACCAGGATTGGAGGGTGAGAGGACCATGCATACCAGGATTGGAGGGGTGAGGTCTACCATGCATACCAAGATTGGTGGGTGAGATGACCATGCATACTAGGATTGGGGAGTGAGGGCTACCATGCATACCAGGATTGGGGGGTGAGAGGACCGTGCATACCAGGATTGGGGGTGAGGGGACCATGCATGCTAGGATTGGGGGGGTGAGGGCTACCATGCATACCAGGATTGGGGGGTGAGGGCTGCCATGCATACCAGGATTGGGGGGTAAGGGCTACCATGCATACCAGGATTGAGGAGGTGAGGGCTACCATGCCTACCAGGATTGGGGGTGTGAGGACCATGCATACCAGGATTGGGGGGATGAGGGCTACTGTTATGTTTTGGTAGCTGAGGAGAGCAGGCAAAAACGGCAACACCCCAGAGAGGTTGGAATCTACTGGATTGCAGTACCCTGACTAACCACCACAACTAAAGGCAGCCGTGGAGCGTACCTACGTTGGTCCTAGACGCCTCATCACAGCCTGAGAAGCTAACTACACCTAAAGATAGAAAGAGGAAAACTATCTGCCACGGAGCAGATCCCCAAAGAACATAGGAAGCCCCCAAACATGTAATGACGGTTAGACAAGAGGAAATACAGACACAGACAGAAAATAGTATGAGCAAACATTGGGGCCCAATCTTCCTAGAAAGAAAAGGATAGGAAGGGCACTTACTGCAATCCCAAAAAACCCTAAAAAGTACCAACCCTACTAATTACAAAAACACCTGAGATCACACGACCTCTACCACCTAAATTAGTTCTCTGGTGTAACAAAACAAGCCGCAGCCACTGAAAAAACTGGAAAAGGCAAATGAACAAATAACAGAGGCTCAGATAAACTGAGAGGAGCACAAGCCCCCCGGAGGGGACCTGGCTGACCTCCACAAGAGTGCAGGAAACAATGCAAAAAGCAAGCACAAAAATACAAGCAGGAAAAATCTTATCTGTTAGCAGAAGATGCAGGCAAAACACAGCAAGCTTCCAAGAGAACCAGGAACCAAAGTTGAGACAAGAACAATTGATCACCGGCAACCCTGATGGGAGGGAACCTCCCTTATATAAGACCAGTCTGTAACTCCTGATCGCCAATCTTCACAATCTTCATTGAATGGTTCAGTACTGTTTGTAACCACCAGAGGGAGCTCCCGCTCAGAATTCATTTCTAACACATTCACAACAGGCTACTATGACACCAGGATTGGTGGGGTTAGAGGGCCATGCATACCTGGATTGGGGGGTGAGGGGACCATGCATACCAGGATTTGGGGGATGAGGGCTAACATGCATACCAGGATTGAGGGGGTGAGAGGACCATGCACACCAGGATTGGGGGGTGACGGGACCATGCATACCAGGATTGGGGGGTTGAGGGCTACCATGCATAACAGGATTGGGGGGTGAGAGGACCACGCATATCAGGATTGGGGGATGAGGGCTACCATGCATACCAGGATTGGGGTGTGAGGGCTACATGCGTACCAGATTGGTGGGTGAGGGCTACCATGCATACCAGGATTGGGGGGTGAAAGGACCATGCATACCAGGATTGGGGGAGTGAGAGGACCATGCATACCAGGATTGGGGGGGTGAGGGCTACCATGCATACCATGATTGGGGGGGTGAGAGGACCATGCATACCAGGATTGGAGGGGTGAGGGGACCATGCATACCAGGATTTGGGGGGTGAGGGCTACCATGCATACCAGGATTGGGGGGGTGAGAGGGCCATGCACACCAGGATTGGGGGGGTGAGGGGAACATGCATACCAGAATTTAGGGGGTGAGGGAACCATGCATTCCAGGATTGTTGGGTGAGGGGATCATGCATAACAGGATTGGGGAGGGGACAATGCATACCTGGATTGGGGGGTGAGGGGACCATGCATACCAGGATTGGGGGGTGAAAGGACCATGCATACATTAATTGAGGGGTGAGGGGACCATGCATACCATGATAGGGATGAGGGGGTACCATGCATACCAGGATTGGGAGGAGAGGAGACCATGCATACCAGGATAGGGATGAGGGAGTACCATGCATACCAGGATTGGGGGGTGAGGAGACCATACATGCCAGGATTGGAGGTGAGGGGACCATGCATACCAGGATGAGGAATGGGGTGCCATGCATACCAGGATTGGGGGTGAGGGGACTGTACATATCAGGATAGGGGGTGAGAGGACCATGCATACTAGGAAAGGGGGGTGAGAGGATCATGTATACCAGGATAAGGGGGTGAGAAGACCATGCATACCAGGATAGGGGGGTGACGGGACCATGCATACTAGGATAGGGGAGTGAGGGGTACCATGCATACTAGGATTGGGGATGAGGGGACCATGTGTGGTATTCGCAGGTACGCGGGATGCAGTGATGGGTCAGAGATGGAGCAAGCTTTAACTATAACATTATAACAGGAGGTTTTGTATGGATAACAGGCAAAAACTGGTTCTCTATGCAGGGAAACCATACACAAAACATGATATAACGAACTAACAAATACTCGGCGAGTGTCAGGGCCTATAGGCCACGATATGGGCGTCCAATGCCCTCAGGTAATAAACAACGGTAACAGAGTGTCATGTAGCTTCTCGGACGTTCTGTAGAGTTGTGGTCCGGTTGTTGTTCGTCCGTTGTCGCTGCCGCTGGGCCCAGCCGATGAGGAGCTGATGTAAGCCTCAAGCGTTCCCACGCTCAGGCGTAGATGGGACACAACAGGCCCTGGAGAAATCCTCCGGCATAGAGTTCACCCCTCCAAGAGGCGGGATGGTGGCAGCTGTCGGGTAGGCCGCAACCGCGGACTGGAGCGGGACTGTAGCAACTCCAGGAGATGTGACACAGGCCGCAGCCACGGATTCGGGTGAGACAGTGGCGGTCGCGGCTGCGGTTGAGCAGGCCGCAACCGCGGGCTCCAATGTGGCAGTTACGGCTGCAGCTGACAGAATACTCCAGACTACAGTCCTTGTCAGAGACGTCCTGCTTTCTTCTCCTCAGTCTCTGCGTCCTGTCTCTCCTGCGTCTCTCTCTCCTTACTCCTGTCTGTCTCCGTGGCAACTGCCCGCTGCTCAACTCCTGTGCTCTTTTTATGGCCCCTGCCCCCACACATTCCAGAAAAGTCTCTGACTCCCCCATCCAGTTCCTTTCCCTGGGCACCTTCTCCCTAGGAACTTATGTGACAGCCCCTTTGGTTTCGGCCCGGGCACACAGCAGGGGCCCACTCCCCTACATTTCCCCATTCTTTGAGCTCACCAGTCCTCGGGTGAGGGTTTGGGGGATTTTGTGCTAATATCTTGACACTGAAGTTGTCTCTGCCACACGAACTGATCTTGTTCATATCGCTCGGGGGGTTTGCCTGCTGTAGATCGCTCAGAGCGTCGCGGTCCAATGGTCGGAATGGAGTCCTCTTAGGTGGTGGCAGACAGGCCCTGGAGAAATCCTCCGGTGTTGAGTTCACCCCTCCAAGAGGCTGGATGGTGGCAGCTGTCGGGTAGGCCGCAACCGCGGACTGGAGCAGGAACGTGGCAATCCGAGGAGATGGGGCACAGGCCGCAGCGTCAGACTTGGGTGAGACAGTGGCGGTCGCGGCTGCGGTTGAGCAGGCCGCAACCGCGGGCTCGAGTGTGGCAGTTACGGCTGCAGCTGACAGAACACTCCAGACTACAGTCCTTGTCAGAGACATCCCGCTTTCTTATCCTCAGTCTCTGCGTCCTGTATCTCCTGCGCCTCTCTCTCCTTACTCCTGTCTGTCTTCGTGGCAACTCCCCTCTGCTCAACTCCTGTGCTCCTTTTATATTGGCCCCGCCCCCACACCTTCCAGAAAAGTCTCTGCCTCCCCCTCCAGTTCCTTTTCCTGGGCACCTTCTCCCTAGGAACTTATGTGACAGCCCCCTTGGTTCCAGACGGGCACACAATGGGGGTCCACTCCCTACACTGCATACTAGAATTGGGAGTAAGGGTGCCATGTACACCAGGATTGGGAGGTGAGGGGTATGCATACACCAGGATTGGGGGGGTGAGGGGACTATGCATATCCAGGATTGGGGGTGAGGGGACATGCATTCCAGGATTGGGGGTGAGGATAGCATTCAGATTGGGGTGAGGACCATGCATTCCAGGATTGGGGTGTGAGGGGAACATGCATACCAGGATTGGGTGTGAGGGGACCATGCATATCAGTATTGGGGGTGAGGGGACCATGCATACCAGGATTGGGGGGTGAGGGGACCATACATATCAGGATAGGGATGAGGGGGTACCATGCATGCCAGGAGAGGGATGAGGGGGCACCATGCATGCCAGGATTGGGAGGATGATTGGGAGGTGAGAGTACCATGCATACTAGAATGAGGAATGGGGTGCCATGCATACCAGGATTGAGGGGGGACCATACATATCAAAATAGGGATGAGGGGCCATGCATACCATGAGATGGATGAGGGGGTACCATGCATACCAGGATTGGGAGGATGATTGGGAGGTTGAGGGGACCATGCATACTAGGATGAGGAATTTGGTGCCATGCAAACCAGGATTGGTTGGGGGGTGAGGGGACCATACATACCAGAATAGGGATGAGGGGGCCATACATTCCAGGATTGGGGGTGATGGGACCATGCATACCAGGATGAGGAATGGGGTGCCATGCATACCAGGATTGAGGGGGGACCATACATACCAAAATAGGGATGAGGGGCCATGCATACCATTATAGGGATAAGGGGGCCATGCATAGCAGGATAGGGATGAGGTGTACCATACATACCAGGATAGGGATGAGGGGTACCATACATACCAGGAGAGGGATTAGGGGTGCCATGCATACCAGGATAGGAGGAGGCAGCATATACCAGGATGGGAGACCATATACCAATAAAAATGCTTGCCACCTGGGCATAGAACGGGTTCATAGCTAGTGATGTATATTAGTACTGTGACACCCAGGACAAAAAAAGTCAAACCAGCCTAAACTGGCCAAACTTTGAGCACGTACAGATATCAGCTGGCACGGCAATACCTCTACGACAAATGTGTGCCCTGTTTTTTATTTTTGGGCTAACTAGTGCTGTATATCAGTACTGTGACACCCAGGACAAAAAAGTTAAACCGGCCTAAACTGGCACACAAAGATATGTGCTGCCACGGAGATACCACACAGAAAAATGTGTGGCCTGTATTTTTTTTATTCTTTTGCTAAATACTGCTGTATGTAAGCACAGTGACAGCCAGGGCAAAAAATGAAAACCGCCGTAAACTGGCGAAACTTTGAGCACGCGCAGATATGAGCTGGCACAGAGATAACACACCAAAAAATATGTGGCCTGTATTCCAATTACACCTGGGGCTAGCTATATACGGCCAATATATCCTACAGGCAGCAGCAGCAGCAGCACCAGAACACACGAAGGGAATGGACCCTCTTGATGTATGCAATGATCTACACTACTCAAAAAAATCAAGGGAACCAGGGCCGGCTCCAGGTTTTTATGGGCCCCGGGCGAAAGAGCCTCAGTGGGCCCCTTTAACACAGACCACGATTCATGATGCACAGATACAGCAGAGAAATATGGGTACAGTACAATGCCAAATACTTCACTTCTTCCATTACATGAGTGATATCTATTGTACATTGTACAATAGCTCAAAAACCGCCAAATCCTCACAGCGCACAGTACAAACTGGAAAGTACAGTCCTCCATATAATATTATGGGCACCACAGTCTCCCCCTCATCACCCATATAATACCCCATGCAGGATGTCACCCCCCATATAATGCTCCATACAGAATACTGGACCCAAAATAATGCTCCATACAGAATACTGGACCCAATATAATGCTACATACAGGATACTGGTCCCCATATAATGCTCCATACAGGATACTGGTCCCCATATAATGCTCCATACAAAATATGGAGCTCTCCTCTGCGCTGTACTGCGTTCTGCACTGTTACGGCTCAGGAAAGGGCGCTGTGGAAAGACTCCCATTATCATCATGATTGGCTCCCCATCATCATCATTGCCTCCTTATCATCATCATTGCCTCCCCATCATCATGGCCTCCCCATTATCATCAATGCTGCCCATCATCATCATCTCCTCCCCATCATCATCAATGCCTGCCCATCATCATTATCGCCTCCCCTTCATCATCAATGCCTGCCCATCATCATCTTCTCCCCATCATCAATGCCTGCCCATTATCATCAATGCCTGCCCAATATCATCATCTTCTCCCCATCATCATCAATGCCTCCCCATTATCAGCAATGCCTGCCCATCATCACACACAGACAGCACCACAGCACACAAGCACTCTCTCACATACATACACACACACATACACACACACAAAGCACCGCACTACATACACACACAGAGACACACACACACACGCCTCACCTGTCCAGCGTCCGCGCTCTCTACAACAGCCGGCCGCTGAATGATGACGTTATTCAGCGGCGCTGCTGTGAGAGGAAGCGCCGGCGCCCCCTGGAGCCCGGAGCTGGGGCAGCGGAGGCACAGGAGAGGTAAGTATTGTGCCAGCTGCTGCCGGGGCCCTGAGCAAGCAGGGGGGCCCAGTGGTGGCGCTAACGGGCGCGGGGGTGCCAGACGGCGAGTGGGCCCCCCGCCTGCTCAGGGCCCCGGCACTTGCCCGGGTGTGCCGGGTGCTGACGCTGGCCCTGAAGGGAACACTCAAATAACACATCCTAGATCTAAATTAATAAAAGATTCTCATTGAATACTTTGTTCTGTACAAATTTGAATATGCTGTCAACGTAATCACACAAAAATCATCAATGGAAATCAAATTTTTGAACCAATGGAGGCCTGGATTTGGAGAGACCACCAAAATGAAAGTGGAAACAATTCGAAATGAAAATCAAAACAAGACAAAATTAAAGTGGAAACAAGTCAAAATGATGCTCAGTAGTGTGTGTGTTGCCTCCACGTGCCTGTATAATAATAATAATAATAATAATAATAATAATCTTTATTTATATAGCGCCAACGTATTCTGCAGCGCTTTACAGTTTAACAGTTTCAAAACACAAGTCATAAGTAACAACGTTAACAATACAATAATTAAAGCAAAATAAGCCACCCCTGCTCGTGAGAGCTTACAATCTACAATGAGGTGGGGGAGATACAAAGTACAGGTGTGTATATACAATGGTGCATTTACAATGATGGTCTAGCCATTCTTACACATAGAATGACTTTGATTAGTGAATGTGATAGGCCGCTCTGAACAAATTTGTTTTGAGGGAGCGCCTGAAACCATGCAAATTGTGGATAGTCCTAATTTCTTGAGGTAGAGCATTCCAGAGGATTGGCGCAGCGCGGGAGAAGTCATGGAGTCGGGAGTGGGAGGTACGGATTAGTGCAGAGGCCTGTATGACCTCCCTACAATGCCTGGGCATGCTCCTGATGAGGTTGCGGATGTTCTCCTGAGGGATCTCCTCCCAGACCTGGACTAAAGCATCTGTCAACTCCTGGACAGTCTGTGTTGCAACGTGACGTTGGTGGATGGAGCGAGACATGCTGT
>JARQOD010003904.1:0-41861 GCA_033576555.1 Oophaga sylvatica | reverse complement strand
AACATGACACCGGGATTGGTTGGTGGGG
Source organism: Oophaga sylvatica (assembly GCA_033576555.1). Lineage (NCBI taxonomy): Eukaryota > Metazoa > Chordata > Amphibia > Anura > Dendrobatidae > Oophaga > Oophaga sylvatica. Next base: position 41,833 of record JARQOD010003904.1, on the reverse strand, counting down.
GGACCATCTACCGGATTGGGGGGGTTTTGGGGCACCTGCTAACGGGATTGGGGGGGAAGGACCACGCTTTTCGGATTGGGGGATGGGGGCTACATGCTACCGGGATTGGGGTGTGGGGGCTCCAGCGTACAGGATTGGTGGGGTGGGGCTACATAAACAGGATTGGGGGGGTAAAAAGGACCAGCATCCGGGTTTGGGGGATGGAGGACCATGATACCAGGAGGGGGGGGTAGGGCTACCAGCATACATGATTGGGGGGGGGTGAGAGGAATTCATCCAGGTTTGGGGGGTGGGGACCTGCCCCCGGATTGGGGGGGTGGGGGCTACCATGCAAACCGGATTGGGGGGGGGGAGGGCCATGCACACCGGGTTTGGGGGGGGGGGGAACTGCATACCAGAATTTAGGGGGTGGGGAACAGCATTCCGGGATTTTGGGGTGGGGGGACATGCAAAACAGGATTGGGGGGGGACAAGCATACCTGGATTGGGGGGGGGGGAGGGGCCCAATCACCCCCGGTTTGGGGGGGAAAGGACCATGCAAATTAATTGAGGGGGTGGGGGGGACCATGCTCCATGAAGGGTGAGGGGGGGTACCTGAAACCCGGGATTGGGGGAGGAGACCTGCATCCAGGATAGGGTTGGGGGTCCCATGCAAACCGGGTTGGGGGGGTTGGGAGACCTACATGCCGGTTTGGGGGGGGGGGGATAATGCAACCAGGATGGGAAATGGGGTGCCAAAGCATACCAGGATTGGGGGGAGGGGGCTGTACATATCAGGGTGGGGGGAGAGGACCTGCATACTAAAAAAAGGGGGGTGAGATGATCTTTTTTCCGATTAAAGGGGTGAGAAAAAAAATCATACCAGGGAAGGGGGGGGGAGGGCCATGCTACTAGGAAAGGGGGTGAGGGGTACCATGCATACTAGGGGTTGGGGATGAGGGGACCATGTGTGGTATTCGCATTCGCGGGATGCAGTGATGGGCAGAGAGGGGAGCAAGCTTAACTATACATTTTTAAAGGGGGTTTTGTAGGTAACAGGCAAAAAATGGTTCCTATGCAGGGGAAACCCTACACAAAATGATATAAAGAACAAAAAATACTCGGCGAGTTCAGGGGGTATAGGGGCCCCGATAGGGCGTCCAATGCCCTCAGGTAATAAACAACGGTAACAGAGTGTCTGTAGCTTCTCGGACGTTCTGTAGAGTTGTGGTCCGGTTGTTGTTCGTCCGTTGTCGCTGCCGCTGGGCCCAGCGATGAGGAGCTGATGTAAGCCTCAAGCGTTCCCACGCTCAGGCGTAGATGGGACACAACAGGCCCTGGAGAAATCCTCCGCATAGAGTTCACCCCTCCAAGAGGCGGGATGGTGGCAGCTGTTGAGCAGGCCGAAACCCGCGGGCTCCAATGTGGCAGTTACGGCTGCAGCTGACAGAACACTCCAGACTACAGTCCTTGTCAGAAACGTCCTGCTTTCTTCTCCTCAGTCTCTGCGTCCTGTCTCTCCTGCGTCTCTCTCTCCTTACTCTGTCTGTCTCCGTGGCAACTGCCCGCTGCTCAACTCCTGTGCTCTTTTTATGGCCCCTGCCCCCACACATTCCAGAAAAGTCTCTGCCTCCCCCATACAGTTCCTTTCCCTGGGCACCTTCTCCCTAGGAACTTATGTGACAGCCCCTTTGGTTTCGGCCCGGGCACACAGCAGGGTGCCCACTCCCCTACATTTCCCATCCTTTGAGCTCACCAGTCCTCGGGTGAGGGTTTGGGGGATTTTGTACTATATATCTTGACACTGAAGTTGTCTCTGCCACACGAACTGATCTTGTTCATATCGCTCGGGGGGTTTGCCTGCTGTAGATCGCTCAGAGCGTCGCGGTCCAATGGTCGGAATGGAGTCCTCTTAGGTGGTGGCAGACAGGCCCTGGAGAAATCCTCCGGTGTTGAGTTCACCCCTCCAAGAGGCTGGATGGTGGCAGCTGTCGGGTAGGCCGCAACCGCGGACTGGAGCAGGAACGTGGCAATCCGAGGAGATGGGACACAGGCCGCAGCGTCAGACTTGGGTGAGACAGTGGCGGTCGCGGCTGCGGTTGAGCAGGCCGCAACCGCGGGCTCGAGTGTGGCAGTTATGGCTGCAGCTGACAGAACACTCCAGACTACAGTCCTTGTCAGAGACATCCCGCTTTCTTATCCTCAGTCTCTGCGTCCTGTATCTCCTGCGCCTCTCTCTCCTTACTCCTGTCTGTCTTCGTGGCAACTCCCCTCTGCTCAACTCCTGTGCTCCTTTTATATTGGCCCCACCCCCACACCTTCCAGAAAACTCTCTGCCTCCCCCTCCAGTTCCTTTTCCTGGGCACCTTCTCCCTAGGAACTTATGTGACAGCCCCTTGGTTCCAGACGGGCACACAATGGGGGTCCACTCCCCTACACTAGCATACTAGAATTGGGAGGTAAGGGGTGCCATGTACACCAGGATTGGGGATGAGGGATGCATACCAGAATTGGCGGGTGAGAGAGTAGCATACATCCTACGATAGGGATGAGGGGGGACCATGCAAACCAGGATTGGGAGGTGAGGGGACTATGCATACCAGGATTGGGGGGGTGAGGGGACCATGCATTCCAGGATTGGGGGTGAGGGGATCATGCATTCCAGGGTTGGGGGGTGAGGGGACCATGCATTCCAGGATTGGGGTGTGAGGGAACATGCATACCAGGATTGGGGGTGAGGGGACCATGCATATCAGTATTGGGGGTGAGGGGACCATGCATACCAGGATTGGGGGGTGAGGGGACCATACATATCAGGATAGGGATGAGGGGGTACCATGCATGCCAGGAGAGGGATGAGGGGGTACCATGCATACCAGGATTGGGAGGATGATTGGGAGGTGAGAGTACCATGCATACTAGAATGAGGAATGGGGTGCCATGCATACCAGGATTGAGGGGGGACCATACATACCAAAATAGGGATGAGGGGCCATGCATACCATGAGATGGATGAGGGGGTACCATGCATACTAGGATTGGGAGGATGATTGGGAGGTTGAGGGGACCATGCATACTAGGATGAGGAATTTGGTGCCATGCAAACCAGGATTGTTGGGGGGTGAGGGACCATACATACCAGAATAGGGATGAGGGGGCCATACATTCCAGGATTGGGGGTGATTGGACCATACATACCAGGATGAGGAATGGGGTGCCATGCATACCAGGATTGAGGGGGGACCATACATACCAAAATAGGGATGAGGGGCCATGCATACCATTATAGGGATAAGGGGGCCATGCATAGCAGGATAGGGATGAGGTGTACCATACATACCAGGATAGGGATGAGGGTACCATACATACCAGGAGAGGGATGAGGGGTGCCATGCATACCAGGATAGGAGGAGGCAGCATATACCAGGATGGGAGACCAATATATCAATAAAAATGCTTGCCACCTGGGCATAGAACGGGTTCATAGCTAGTGATGTATATTAGTACTGTGACACCCAGGACAAAAAAAGTCAAACCAGCCTAAACTGGCCAAACTTTGAGCACGTACAGATATCAGCTGGCACGGCAATACCTCTACGACAAATGTGTGCCCTGTTTTATTTTTTGGGCTAACTAGTGCTGTATATCAGTACTGTGACACCCAGGACAAAAAAGTTAAACCGGCCTAAACTGGCACACAAAGATATGTGCTGCCACGGAGATACCACACAGAAAAATGTGTGGCCTGTATTTTTTTTATTCTTTTGCTAAATACTGCTGTATGTAAGCACAGTGACAGCCAGGGCAAAAAATGAAAACCGCCGTAAACTGGCGAAACTTTGAGCACGCACAGATATGAGCTGGCACAGAGATAACACACCAAAAAAATATGTGGCCTGTATTCCAATTACACCTGGGGCTAGCTATATACGGCCAATATATCCTACAGGCAGCAGCAGCAGCAGCACCAGAACACACGAAGGGAATGGACCCTCTTGATGTATGCAATGATCTACACTACTCAAAAAAATCAAGGGAACCAGGGCCGGCTCCAGGTTTTTATGGGCCCCGGGCGAAAGAGCCTCAGTGGGCCCCTTTAACACAGACCACGATTCATGATGCACAGATACAGCAGAGAAATATGGGTACAGTACAATGCCAAATACTTTACTTCTTCCATTACATGAGTGATATCTATTGTACATTGTACAATAGCTCAAAACCGCCAAATCCTCACAGCGCACAGTACAGACTGGACAGTACAGTCCTCCATATAATATTATGGGCACCACAGTCTCCCCTCATCACCCATATAATACCCCATGCAGGATGTCACCCCCATATAATGCTCCATACAGAATACTGGACCCAAAATAATGCTCCATACAGAATACTGGACCCAATATAATGCTACATACAGGATACTGGTCCCCATATAATGCTCCATACAGGATACTGGTCCCCATATAATGCTCCATACAAATATGGAGCTCTCCTCTGCGCTGTACTGCGTTCTGCACTGTTACGGCTCAGGAAAGGGCGCTGTGGAAAGACTCCCCATTATCATCATGATTGGCTCCCCATCATCATCATTGCCTCCTTATCATCATCATTGCCTCCCCATCATCATGGCCTCCCCATTATCATCAATGCTGCCCATCATCATCATCTCCTCCCCATCATCATCAATGCCTGCCCATCATCATCATCGCCTCCCCTTCATCATCAATGCCTGCCCATCATCATCTTCTCCCCATCATTAATGCTGCTCATTATCATCAATGCCTGCCCAATATCATCATCTTCTCCCCATCATCATCAATGCCTCCCCATTATCAGCAATGCCTGCCCATCATCACACACAGACAGCACCACAGCACACAAGCACTCTCTCACATACATACACACACACATACACACACACAAAGCACCGCACTACATACACACACAGAGACACACACACACACGCCTCACCTGTCCAGCGTCCGCGCTCTCTACAACAGCCGGCCGCTGAATGATGACATCATTCAGTGGCGCTGCTGTGAGAGGAAGCGCCGGCGCCCCCTGGAGCCCGGAGCTGGGGCAGCGGAGGCACGGGAGAGGTAAGTATTGTGCCAGCTGCTGCCGGGGCCCTGAGCAAGCAGGGGGGGCCCAGTGGTGGCGCTAACGGGCGCGGGGGTGCCAGACGGCGAGTGGGCCCCCGCTTGCTCAGGGCCCCGGCACTTGCCCGGGTGTGCCGGGTGCTGACGCCGGCCCTGAAGGAAACACTCAAATAACACATCCTAGATCTAAATTAATAAAAGATTCTCATTGAATACTTTGTTCTGTACAAAGTTGAATATGCTGTCAACGTAATCACACAAAAATCATCAATGGAAATCAAATTTTTGAACCAATGGAGGCCTGGATTTGGAGAGACCACCAAAATGAAAGTGGAAACAATTCGAAATGAAAATCAAAACAAGACAAAATTAAAGTGGAAACAAGTCAAAATGATGCTCAGTAGTGTGTGTGTTGCCTCCACGTGCCTGTATAATAATAATAATAATAATAATAATCTTTATTTATATAGCGCCAACATATTCTGCAGCGCTTTACAGTTTAACAGTTTCAAAACACAAGTCATAAGTAACAACGTTAACAATACAATAATTAAAGCAAAATAAGCCACCCCTGCTCGTGAGAGCTTACAATCTACAATGAGGTGGGGGAGATACAAAGTACAGGTGTGTATATACAATGGTGCATTTACAATGATGGTCTAGCCATTCTTACACATAGAATGACTTTGATTAGTGAATGTGATAGGCCGCTCTGAACAAATGTGTTTTGAGGGAGCGCCTGAAACCATGCAAATTGTGGATAGTCCTAATTTCTTGAGGTAGAGCATTCCAGAGGATTGGCGCAGCGCGGGAGAAGTCATGGAGTCGGGAGTGGGAGGTACGGATTAGTGCAGAGGCCTGTATGACCTCCCTACAATGCCTGGGCATGCTCCTGATGAGGTTGCGGATGTTCTCCTGAGGGATCTCCTCCCAGACCTGGACTAAAGCATCTGTCAACTCCTGGACAGTCTGTGTTGCAACGTGACGTTGGTGGATGGAGCGAGACATGCTGTCCCAGATGTGCTCAATCGGATTCAGGTCTGGGGAACAGGCAGGCCAGTCCATGGCTTCAATGCCTTCATCTTGCAGGAACTGCTGACACACTCCAGCCACATGAGGTCTTGCATTATCCTGCATTAGGAGGAACCCAGGGCCAACCACACCAGCATATGGTCTCACAAAGGGTCTGAGGATCTCATCTCGGTACCTAATGGCAGTCAGGCTACTTCTGGCGAGCACATGGAGGGCTGTGTGGCCCTCCAAAGAAATGCCACACCACACCATTACTGACCCACTGCCAAACCGGTCATGTTGTAGGATGTTGCAGGCAGCAGGTTCACACTCAGCACATGTGACAGATGTGACAGAGTCTGGAGATGCCATGGAGAGTGATCTGCTGCCTGCAACATCCTTCAGCATGACCGGTTTGGCAGTGGGTCAGTAATGGTGTGGGGTGGCATTTCTTTGGAGGGCCACACAGCCCTTTGGCTTGATAAAGGCGCTGCATGAGCCGAAACGTCGCCAACCATGTAGGTCTGAAATAAAACTACATTTTTTTCTCTTTGAAAAGGAGTGCTGCCTTCAGTTTTTTCATATACTGTATATATATATATATATATATATATATATATATATATATATTTATAGGTAAACCAAAAAAGAAAAAATATGGCACTAAGAAACAGCCTACTTACTGGTGGAGTGGGTGGACTCTGAGTCAGCGACACTTTGCTGGGTGAAATCAGGGTAGTGAAGGTGCTTGCTTGAAAAAGCACACATTAGGCAATCCAAAAATAAGGAAAAAAGCAGCACACTCCGTTTACCATATCATAAAAACCTAAGTCCTATATTTAAGAAAATTTCACATGGACAAGGTTTGTGAGAGCAGGACAAATGCAGGCATGCAGACAAAAGAACAGGACTATAGCCGTTTCGCGTTTAACAGGCTTCCACGGGTCCAGATGTAACAATTACTAAGTCATTTCCTTTTATGCACCTCGGTGTGAAAGCATTTGCATATAATCAATATACAAGCAAAATCTAAAAAATTCAGAAAAAATCTATGCAATTAAAAAATGTCAAACATTCTTACATATAAGAATATATATAAATTTGCATTTTATTTTTTACAGGAGAATGATGGCTTCGCTTGGATTGGCAGTGTAATAAAGGTGGAAAACCTGTGTGTTTAATTATTTCATTAAAATACTTTATTCTTAATGTATGTGTTTTTTTAACCCTTTCATGCTATTGGATTAATAATGGAGAGGTGTCTTATTGACACCTCTCCATTATTAACTGGGCTTTATGTAACCTTACAATACAAAGGTGACATTAACCCCTTACAACCCCATATGCCACCACTACAGGGCAGTGGAAGAGAGCCTAAGTACCGGAATTGGCGCATCTAACAGATGCGCTTTTTTTCTGGGTGGCTGGGGCAGATGTTTTGAGCCAAGGGTGGGGGGGCCAAAAACGATGGTCCCTTTCTAGGCTCTTAATATCTGCCCTCAGTCACTGGCTTTTCCTCTCTAGCCAAGAAAATTGCTCTGGAGACCAAGCAATTTTTTTCCGTGAATACATTATTTTATTAAATAACTACAGCTCCCACACACATAGTACTAACAGTAGTAGTCACTGACATATATAAAACAAAATGTACTGTAATGGTTTACTGTATGTAAACCATGTCTCCTATCCTGTTGGGTTCTGTAAGGATTTTACAGAAGTCGACAATTGAAAAATCACCTGTCCTGCTATATATCTATCTATGAAACATAAATATATATATATATGTCACTTACACATATATATATATAATATATATATATATATATATATATATATATATACCTATACTATGTGTAGACATGTATTCTATCTATTCTATTTTAACATGTCAGTGTGATTTTACAGTATAAGCGCACTGAATTGCAGGCTTTTCTAAGTACTCCGGTGCGTATTACTCTCAAGTCACATGCATGGTCAGAGTGTTATCCATTTTTTTCTCACACCCATAGACTTGCATTGGCTATTCTCGGCCAAAATACGGTGCAAATCGCAGCATGCTGCGATTATTCTCGCACATATAAAACGGCCAAGAAAAAAACGGATGATGGGAGCAGACCCATAGATTAATATTCGTCCGAGTACTATGTGATTTTTTCACGCATAGCACTCATCTGTATTCTACGGTAGTGTCACTCCGGCCTTACACTGACCTACAAAGTCATCCATAATCTGTCTCCTCCATATGTCTTCAAACTAATCTCCCGATATCTTACAACAGATGATATGCGGTTCTCCTAAGACCTCCTCCTCTCCTCCACCCTTATATGGTCCTCACCCGGTCGCCTCCAAAATTTCTCCCAAATATTCCCCATCCTCTGGAATTTTGTGGCCCAACACATCTGATTATCTACCACATTCGGAACTGGAACTTGAAAAATGCATCTCTTCCAGAAAGCTACAAGCCTGCAATAACACACCTCACCACTACTGGAGCTGCTGCAACCCCCCAACCAACAGTCTTCATCACCATTACACTATAGACTGTGTAAGGATGTGGACTACCTTGTCCCTGCCCCTGAAGACAGCATCGTATTATAAGAATAGTGTTGTGCGGTTTTACTGCATTTTATTCTGCCATGTGAAATGTGAACAATGTCATGTGTTATCTTTCGGTAGCTGAGGAGGACAGGAACAACAGCAGGGCAGCCGAACACCTGAGATGTTGGTAACTGATGGTTGCAGATTCCTAAACTAACGACACAACTAGAGGTAGCCGTGGAGCGTTCCTACGTTGATCCTAGACGCCTCGTCACAGCCTGAGAGATAACTACACCTAAAGGCAGAAAGATGAAAGCTATCTGCCCCGGAGCAGATCCCCAAAGAAAACAGGAAGCCCCCAAACATATAATGGCGATTAGACAAGATGAAAATACAAACATAGGCAGAAAATAGACTGAGCAAACGCTGGGGCCACAAGCTGACTAAATAGGATAGGACAGGAGAGATTACTTTCTGCAACCCAGAAAACCCTACAAAAATCCAACAATTCTGATTACAAAAATACTGAGATCACACGATCTCGCCACCCACTAAATCAGATCTCAGTGTGAACAAAAATCAAGCCGCAGCCGCTGAAAAAACAGGAAAAAGCAAATGAGCAAATAACAGTGGCTGCAGAAAAACTGTGAGGAGCTCAGGCCCCAGGAGGGGACCTGGCTGACCTCCACAAAAGTGCAGAAAACAATGCAAAAAGCAAGCACAAAAAGAAAAGCAAAAAATATCTTATCTGAAAGCAGGAGATGCAGGCAGGACTCCAGCAAACTTCCAAATGAACCAGGAACCACAATTGAGACAAGAAACATTGATCACCGGCAACCATCATGGGAGGGAACCTCCCTTATATCAGACCAGTCCGTGATTCCAGATTGCCACTCCTTGCTGAAAGGTTCAGTAGTGTCTGTAACCACCAGAGGGAGCCTCTGCTCAGAAACCATCTCTAGCACATTCATAACAGTCATGCCATTTTTAGTAATTAATGTATTATGTTGTGTGGTACTAAAGCTGCTGTAGAAATACTCTAAAGGTAATAACTATTGAGAGTAGCATGCACTCAGCTCAGTATAGGATATAATTTAGAGTTTATGACATAGAGCAGATTAGACAGTGATAGGCATTGAAAGTGTAATATGCTTAGTGCATGCTGATAGAAGATAGTGACTGTAGTTAAGTACGTGAAAGGTTAAGTTTGCGCAGCAACAGACTGCTGGGGCAGACAGAGTAAAAAGACAGTTAAAGATTGGGGCCAGTCCAAAGTGTGAGGGGTTAGGGCAAGTAAAAGGCAACCACTTACTGGTTTAGTATGTTAGTGAGAGTTAAAGCGTTTGTGAGAGACAAGGCCAAGTTCAAGGTGCAGTGGGCTGAAAGCACATGAAGTACATATTGTTCTGGTGGTAAGAGTTCTCATTGAATTTCCTATGGCTCTTCCTGCAACGTTCGAGCCTACTGCCTGAAATAGGCACTGAGGAGAATGCCTTAATCCCTTCAATACAGAAGAAGCCAGACAGGGAACCACATGAGGGAAACTGTTATGATTTGGTAGCTGAGGAGAGCAGGCAAAAACGGCAATACACCAGAGAGGTTGGAATCTACTGGATTGCAGTACCCTGACTAACCACCACAACTAAAGGCAGCCGTGGAGCGTTCCTACGTTGGTCCTAGACACCTCGTCACAGCCTGAGAGGTTAACTACACCTAAAGATAGAAAGAGGAAAGCTATCTGCCCCGGAGCAGATCCCCAAAGAACATAGAAAGCCCCCAAACATGTAATGGCGGTTAGACAAGAGAAAATACAGACACAGACAGAAAATAGTATGAGCAAACGTTGGGGCCCAATCTTCCTAGAAAGAAAAGGATAGGAAGGACACTTACTGCAATCCAAAAAACCCTAAAAAAAAATACCAACTCTACTAATTGCAAAAACACCTGAGATCACACGACCTCTACCACCTAAATTAGTTCTCTGGTGTAACAAAACTAAGCCGCAGCCACTGAAAAAACTGGAAAAGGCAAATGAACAAATAACAGTGGCTCAGATAAACTAAGAGGAGCACAAGCCCCCGGAGGGGACCTGACTGACCACAGAAGTGCAGGGAAAAATGCAAAAAGCAAGCACAAAAATAAAAGCAGAAAATTTCTTATCTGTTAGCAGAAGATGCAGGCAAGACTCAGAAAGCTTCCAAGTGAACCAGGAACCAAAGTTGAGACAAGAACAATTGATCACCGGCAACCTTGATGGGAGGGAACCTCCCTTATATAAGACAAGTCTGTAACTCCTGATTGCCAATCTTCACAATCTTCATTGAATGGTTCAGTACTGTTTGTAACCACCAGAGGGAGCTTCTGCTCAGAATTCATTTCTAACACATTCACAACAGGAAACATAGCTGATCTCGGGAATAATGATGTGCCGGACATGTAATTCCTAGAGCTAATGCTGAACATAAGAAAATGATTGAAATATAGAAACAAGAACTGGAGGGTGCTGTGCCCAATACTGATTGTTAAAGACTGATGTGCTTGAACTGTCTAGTAAAGTTGAACTTGTTAAAATGAACTGAGTGTACCTTGATGTACGGCTGGCCCTTGAACTGAGGACATGGAGACAGCGAAGGCCTCGTAATGTACACAGCACAATACTTATACACAGGGACACAATTTGTTTGTAAAGTGCCATGGCGTTATCGAACAGGTTTTTGCCTACGGCTCCCGGCCATGGACCCTTTATTTACTGTTAGCCCTCATGGGCAGGGACCTCGTCTTTCTGTACCAGTCTGTCATTGTTAGCTTAATATATATTGTATTTTGTATGTAACCTCTTCTCATGTACAGCACTATGGAATCAATGGTGAGTAGGTTGAGCATTCCGATACCGAAACCCGAGTCCGATACCTGAAATCCAATGTACCGTATATACTCGAATATAAGCCGAGATTTTCAGCCCATTTTTTAGGGCTGAAAGTCCCCCTCTCGGCTTATATTCGAGTCATATACCAGGGGGTCGGCGGAGGAGGGGGAGCGCAGCTGTCCTGTATACTCACCCTTCCGCTGGCCCGGTCTCTGCAGCCCCTGCACTTCTCCCACGGTCCCGGCGCCAGTATTCAGCCATCAGTGTTACCGCTCATTAAAGTCATGAATATGCACATATTCATGACTTTAATCAGCGGTAACACGTGACCGCTGAACACTGGCGCCGGGACCGTGGGAGAAGTGCAGGGGCTACAGAGACCGCGCCAGCGGAAGGGTGAGTATAAGCGATACTTACCTGCCCCGTTCCGCTGTGTTCTCGGGTCCTCTTGCTGTGATGATCAAGCAGAGGGCGCGATGACGTAGTTACTGTGCGCAGCGCCCTCTGCCTGATCATTGACTGCTGGAGGACCCGGAAGATGGCGGCGAGCAGCGGTGACAGGTAAATATCGCTGGTGCCGGGGCCCTGAGCGATCGGTGACACCGGCACCTGTCCCCCATAGTGCGCCGGTGTCCCCGCCTGCTCAGGACACCGGCACCTGGCCCCCCAGCAACGAGAGGTGAGTATTAGTGTTGAGCGATACGATACTGCAAATATCGGGTATCGGCCGATATTAGCTGTATCGGGCTTTCGATTCCGAGTACCGATATTTTCGTCATATCGGATACCGGAATCGGATTTGTCACTGTCACTGTGAGTGTCCGTCGGTTGGGTCTGTCAGGAGTCAGCGGCACTTACCTGGCAGAAGATCTCCGGCGGTCACGTCCTGGACTGCTTGATGGCCGCCATTATCTTCTCCCTGGCGGTCACATGCAGTTTTTCGCGATAACTGCAGTGACTGCAGGGTAATCCCGGCCGTAAACCAGTCCGATGACGTCACCGCCGGGGAAGCAGGTAATCAGCTGTGCTGCGCCGGGATGACAGGCTCTGCCTGTCATTCTGATGTAGCAGAGCTGGATCGTCGTGGGACACTCGTTACTATGGACTGCGTCGGACAGGTGGTATACTGCTGTTTTTTTTTTTCATTTTTTTTACAGGAGATCGATGTCGTCGCAGGATGAGACTGTAATAAAAGTAATGAAAACTGTGTTGTGTTTTTTATTAAATTAAAAAATTTTTTATGAACATTCACCCGTCCGGGTACATCAACAATTTAACTATTTACATACAGGGACCCTGTCCGGGTTATTTATAATTCTTTGGCAGGGGTGTTCCAGGTACCACCTGGTACTCTTCTGATGCTTGCCAAACATCCGAGACACCAAGGACCACCAGGACCTGATGACGTCGTGTGGCCTGTACAGTCAAGTCGTGACCCGCTATCTGTGTCTGTGTGGCCACCTCTTTCATCTCCCTCCGGGTCTGGAGCCTATGTCACGGACTGAACGAACCCCAGGGGGCCTAACAGGCGCCGGGTACGGGCCAGCTATAGTTATCATGTCCATAGCTGGGGCTGCTGAGGAGACCACTGAGGGAGGCTGGGGAGATTTACGGCGTGGGGTGGGCACTTGTGCAGAGGCCTGGATGTGGGAGGCTGAAGGCTCCGAGGGTCTCACAGGTTCCTGACACTCTGGGGAGTAGGGGTCGCACCTGGTAACATTTAGGGCGTACCATCCATTGTAACCCCAGTGTCGGGTGTAAGTCACCAAGTCTCCTGGCAACAGGTCCCTCCCCGGGTGTCCTTCTGGGAGGTGAGTCTCCACGTCCCGCCGGGTCACAAACACTTCTAAATAAAGTCCAGGCTCCTGGATGAAGCCCCAACCACCTTTCAATTTAAAGCTCCGTACTGCACCCTTACGCCGCGGCTCCCACAGGGTTCCTTTATCTTTTCTCATCCGGTCCTTATCTGCCCGGTCCTTCTCCAGGTGACGTTGCCGAAGCTTTTGGGATTCTCGCTGCTCCCTTTGTCGCTCTGCTTCCCGCTCCCAACGTCTCCACTCTTCCTCCTGACGCCGGTTGTAATTCTCCTCCACCAGCTGCTCCATGTCTCCACCATCAAATGCCAGCTTACGATGTCCGGTTTGCGGCAGCTCTCCTGGCGCCCCCCAGTCCTGGCGGCGCTCACCTGTGGCGGAAGCAGCCGGCTCTGGAACAGATGACAGTCGGGGCTCCGGTACAGACAGGTAGACCTCTGGTGCCTGCGCGGCCTCCTCCATGAGGACGGGTGTCGCTTCTTCTGTCTCAGCGACGGGGGCAGACAGCGGGATCTGGGGTGCTGCCGGTGCAGAGTTTTTTGCAGGAACGGGTGCCTCCACTGCGACAACGTCAACCGGATCACATTGCAAGGGCTGGGATGCCCGCACGGACTCCTCTACTAGAACGGGTGCCTCACCTTCCGGTACAGACACTTCAGGTAAGAGGGATTGGCGCCGCTCCAAGTTTAGTTTTAGGGCACGCCAGCTGGCTTCCATCCTGGCGACCTCCTCCCGGTGCCGGGCCAGGCCTCTTAGGGTATCCTCCGCTTCTTGCAGCGTAGGAGGGTTTCCAGGCCGGGTGCCCAACGGTGGTTCCGTGGCGATCGGGTCGCTTCCGTGGGGGGAGAGCTCTGACTGCTCCATCCCTTCACACTTCTGCTCGTGTCCATTAGCCATCTCTGCCAAGTCACATGTGTCATTAGCATCTGGAGAGGGCCCCTCTTTTGTAGGGAGGCGGGACCTTCGTGTTAGTTTCCGCACACTGAGGAGGATGAGAAGGCGGAACTGAAGAGCTGTGGGGCACGATCTTACATTGCAGTACCATTTAGAGTGGTCGGCCATCGTTTTCGCGCCACTGAGTGAGTGTACACCCACGAAGAGCACGCCCTTCTTCTTCACCAGTGCCTCGTCGTGACGCAGATATAGCGGAAAAATGGCAAATACATTCTCTGATGATTTTAGCAATTCTCAAGCACAAAACCAGTTCAATTCAGGCACACAGGACTCGCTTATAGCGAGCTACAGAATCCTGTTCGTGACGCCCAAGTTGAGTCGCACAGAGCCAGAGGTTTTGGGGGTACTCGGCACCGAGCCCGTCGACTTCTATGGGGTATGTCACGGCTTTACCCGGCAATTGAATCAGAGTCTATTTTACTATGTAGAAGTGTATAAACTAGAAATATATGTATATATATATGTCACAATGACATGTATATATATATATATGTATTCTATGTGTGTATATTTTGTGTTTACAACGAAAGAAAGGGTTTTTTTTGTTGCGATATTTTGTTCCCATAGACTTACATGGGACTTCCGGTATCGGAATCAGATATCGACGATATTTAATGATATCGGCGATACCATTCCGATACGATATTTTTAGATATCGAGCAGTATCGCTCAACACTAGTGAGTATACCTTTTTTTTTTTTTTTTCCGGTTGCAGCAGCAATTGAGGCCTATACTGTGGAGCATCTATGGGGCATAATCTATGGGGCATTATTTATGGGGGCATAATCTATGGGGGAATAAACTATGGGGGAATAATCTATGGGGCATTATCTATGGGGGCATAATCTATGGGGCATAATCTATGGGGAATAATCTATGGGGCATTATCTATGGGGGAATAATCTATGGGGCATTATCTATGGGGGAATAATCTATGGGGGAATAATCTATGGGGGCATAATCTATGGGGCATTATCTATGGGGGCATAATCTATGGGGCATTATCTATGGGGCATTATCTATGGGGGAATAATCTATGGGGGAATAATCTATGGGGCATTATCTATGGGGGCATAATCTATGGGGCATAATCTATGGAGCATCTATGGGGGCATAATACATGGGCAGCATATAGGGCATAATCTCATTTTCCACCCTAGGCTTATACTCGAGTCAGTAAGTTTTTCCAGTTTTTTGTGGCAAAATTAGGGGGGTCGGCTTATACTCGGGTCGGCTTATACTCGAGTATATACGGTAAGTCTATGGTAACAAAATATCGGAATTTAAAATTTTCCGATATTTTGTTCCCATAGACTTACATTGGATTTCAGGTATCGGACTCGGGTTTCGGTATCGGAATGCTCAACCCTAATGGTGAGCTAAAAAAATAATATATGTATACAAAAAAGGGAAAAATAATCGTTCAATACAAATTATCATTAATATGGCACATACATTATGCTGCAATAATAATTTTTATTTTTATAGTGCCAACATATTCCACAGCACTTTACATTACAGAGGGGACTTGTACAGACAATAAAGACTTAAAAGAGTAAACACATAATTAAACAGATACCAAGAGAAGTGAGGGCCCTGCTTGCAAACTTACAATCAATCCATTGCAAAGAAAAGTTAATGGTAATTTTGAATCCTATGTTAGATAGAACAAAACAGTAATACAAACCAAGTAGATATAGAAGGCAAAAAGTAATATGCTCTTTCCTTATTTGCTTAACAACTGCACTACATTATAAACTGTTACACAGTACAAAAGCAAAACATGAAGTCCTTGAGCCCAAGTGCCAGTTCTATAATAGGATCACTCACCTATCATGTGAAATTAGTGTGCTATATGACCAATGGATTTTGGGCCCCTATAGGGATATGAGTCCAAATACAACTGTTACTTCTGCACCCTGTATAGTTACTTGTTCTCTTTTGTAGTAATGTGCACTATATTTTGGATATGTAATATTCTTTGGTACATTATAAAATTAAGTTTAACCCCTTAACGACCAAGCCATTTTGTAGGTTAAAGACCAGGTCAATTTTTACAATTCTGACCACTGTCTCTTTATGAGGTTATAACTCTGGAATGCTTCTACGGATCTTGGCGATTCTGAGATTGTTATCTCGTGACATATTGTACTTCATGATAGTGGTAAAATTTCTTCAATATAACTTGTGTTTATTTATGAAAAAAACGGAAATATGGCAAAAATTTTGAAAATTTTGCAATTTTCAAACTTTTAATTTTTATGCCATTAAATCAGAGAGATATGTCACAAAAATTAGTTAATAAATAACATTTCCCACATGTCTACTTTACATCAGCACAATTTTGGAACCAAAATTTTTTTTTGTTAGAAAGTTATAAGTGTTAAAAGTTGACCAGCAATTTCTCATTTTTCCAACAAAATTTACAAAACCATTTTTTTTAGGGGCCACCTCACATTTCAAGTGAATTTGAGGGGTCAATATAACAGAAAATACCCAAAAGTGACACCATTCTAAAAACTGCACCCCTCAACGTGTTCAAAGCCACATTCAAGAAGTTTATTAACCCTTTAGGTACTTCACAAGAATTGAAGCAATGTGGAAGGAAAAAATGAACATTTAACTTTTTTTCCCAAAATTTTTCTTTCGACACAATTTTTTTAAATTTTGTCAAGGGTATCAGGAGAAAATGAACCACAATATTTGTTGTACAATTTCTCCAGAGTACACCGATACCCCATGTGTGGGGGTAAACCACTATTTGGGCGCATGGCAGAGCTCGGAAGGGAAGCAGCGCCATTTGATTTTTTTGGCTGGAATTGAGATTGGACGCCATGTTGCATTTGGAGAGTCCCTGTGTGCCTAAACAGTGGAAACCCCCCACAAGTGACCCCATTTTGGAAACTAGACCCCCCAAGTAACTTATCTAAATGTGTTGTGAGTAGTGTTGAGCATTCCGATACCGCAAGTATCGGGTATCGGCCGATATTCGCTGTATCGGAATTCCGATACTTAGTTCCGATATTTTTCCAATATCGTATACCGGAATCGGAAGTTCCCATAATTCTTTGAGAGGCAATGTGATTTTAGTCAGCCAATGAGGAATCTTATGAAGTGTGGGCACATCCTGTAATGCTGCGGTCATCTTAACTAATGGCATGGCTGTGATTGGCTGCTGAAATGATGTCAGAATGCACTATAAAAGGCGCCGCCGCCATTTTAGCGTCACTGTGCTGTGAACTCAGTTAGGGACAGAACGCTGCTCTGCTGACTCTGAGGGACAGTTAGAGATTGCGATTTTGTGTACTTTGCTTTAGGCAGGCTAGTTTACCAACCGCTGTGTAAAGCTTCCTTTTGCCTTGCAGTGTTGTTTTAACAGCTCTGTGCAAGGTGTGTGTGTGAGAGTGCAGGTGACGCTGCAGTTTGCTCTGCATCCAACGCTGTCTGTAGGCATCTGCACGTGTCACTCATAGACTCTTTTTTTTTCTTTAGTGTAATTCTAGCTGCTCCATTCAATAGAAATTATAGTGTGACGCGCTTCCATCCGTATACAATACATTGGTTGCAAACACTATAGAAGTACAGAAAGGAGCCTTTCACAAATAGTGAACAGTTGTGTTTCAGTGTTCACTGCAGTCTGTGAGGTTTTGATTTTTTGAGTGCAGATCACGCTCCAGTTAGTTCTTCAACCACTGCTGGTTGTAGTCTGCTGAGCGTGTGTCACTGCCTCATCCTTCACATTTTTCTCTAATTGGTGCTGCTCCATTATATTTGAAAAAAAATCTAATCTATTAGTGTGACGCGCTTCCATCCGTATACAATACATTGGTTGCAAACACTATAGAAGTACAGAAAGGAGCCTTTCACAGATAGTGAACAGTTGTGTTTCAGTGTTCACTGCAGTCTGTGAGGTTTTGATTTTTTGAGTGCAGATCACGCTCCAGTTAGTTCTTCAACCACTGCTGGTTGTAGTCTGCTGAGCGTGTGTCACTGCCTCATCCTTCACATTTTTCTCTAATTGGTGCTGCTCCATTATATTTGAAAAAAATCTAATCTATTAGTGTGACGCGCTTCCATCCGTATACAATACATTGGTTGCAAACACTATAGAAGTACAGAAAGGAGCCTTTCACAGATAGTGAACAGTTGTGTTTCAGTGTTCACTGCAGTCTGTGAGGTTTTGATTTTTTGAGTGCAGATCACGCTCCAGTTAGTTCTTCAACCACTGCTGGGTGTAGTCTGCTGAGCGTGTGTCACTGCCTCATCCTTCACATTTTTCTCTAATTGGTGCTGCTCCATTATATTTGAAAAAAATCTAATCCATTAGTGTGACGCGCTTCCATCCGTATACAATACATTGGTTGCAAACACTATAGAAGTACACAAAGGGGCCTTTCACAGCTACTGAACAGTTGTCTGCAGTGTTCACTGCAGTCTCTGAGGAATAACCACACTTAGGCCTTATAACTTTTCTGACTTTCTTTACCAATCTACCAAGATGAAGAAGGCAGGGAGTAAGGCACGTGGTCGTGGCCGTGGAGTTTCAGCAGGGAGAGGACGTGGGGATTCTGTGGCTGCTGCCGCACCCAGTGACACAGCATCCACCAGTTTTCCCCGTGAGCGTTCCTTTATGCGCACTTTTGTAGGAGCTCAGCGTACCCCCCTGCTGCGGGAAGAACAAATTGAAGCCGTTGTTGGTTGGATGGCAGCCAATGCATCGACTTCAATTGCTTCCACCTCCTCTCAGGACCACAGCACTGTTGAACAACCATCTGTCTCTTCACCGCCTGCCAAATTGCCCAGGCAGTCAGAGAGTTCTGAACTGGAGCCAGCTGAGTCTCTGCTTCTGTTCTCAGAATCTGTTGGCTTGCAAACAGGGGCCCAGCCAAGCAGCATTCTGGAATGTGAAGAAGAGGCAGTATGCAGTGATGCGCAACAGCTGTGTCTCTCTGAATGTGAAGAGGCGGGTGAGCCAGTGCCGATGGTCAGCACACCGCAGAACGCATCTGATGATGAGACTCAGGTGCCAGTTTCTGTTGAGCATGGTGCTGGCCAGACCACCCAACAGCAGCAGGTGTTGGAAGAGGGTAGTGGAGATGATGAGGTCCAAGACCCAACATGGCGTGAGGAACAGGAAGGTGGTGGTAGCAGCTCTGAGGAAGAGATTGCCCCAACGGTCCAAACAGTAGGGAGAGGTAGGCTGCAGACTCGGTTGCCTGTAGCCTCCAGTTTGGCACCCGTTCCTAGCAGTTCTCTTCCAACAGCCAAAACGGGCGCTCCCAGGACTTGCACTGCGTGGTCCTTTTTTGACACACTTGCAGATGATATTTGCTATGTCAAATGCAAGCTGTGTAATCAAAAAGTAAAAAGAGGTAAAAGTGTCAGTAACCTTAATACCACAAATATGTGGAAACATGTGCGGTCAAAGCACGTGGTTGAGTTACAAAGACACACTGGAGATGTAGGCCAACCTACAGCAGCACCTACATCTTCAGCTCGTGTTGGAGCCTCTTCCTCCAGCTCACACACAGCTGGTTCGGCTTCCTCACAGGATCGCCATGGAAGAACCTCTGTCACTGTTGTCCAGAGACCCAGTGTTATTCCACCCACAGCTGCAAGTTCCCTGTCATCCTCACACTCCCAGGCCACAAAACAGCCATCGGTAGCACAGGCATGGGATAAAAGACGGCCATACTCGGCAAACCATCCACGAGCACAGGCTCTGAATGCTGGCATTGCAAAACTCCTGTCCCTTGAAATGCTGTCATTCAGGCTGGTGGAGACTGACAGTTTCCGTAACTTAATGGCATTGGCAGTCCCACAATACAATGTGCCCAGCCGATTTTATTTCAGCAGGCAAGCCGTCCCTGGTCTGCAAAAGCATGTTGAGGGAAAAATTAAACATGCGCTACTAAACGCCGTCAGTAGCAAGGTCCACCTGACCACCGATGCGTGGACCAGTACCCATGGCCAGGGACGATACCTTTCCCTCACTGCCCATTGGGTCAATGTTGTGGAGCCGGGTACAGATCTTACGAGTGGCGCTGTACGTGTTCTGCCAACTCCAAGGATTGCAGGAATCAAGTCTGTCCACATTGACTCCTCCTCCTACTCCAGTTCCTCAGAATCATCGCTCCAGGAGCCGTCACGGTCTACCTCCACATGGACCCGTGAACGCTTACCTGATGCGACCGATATGAGCACAGCCGTGGCCAAACGTCAACAGGCCGTCCTGAAATTAATTTCCATGGGGAATCGAAGCCACACAGCGCAGGAGCTCTGGAATGCCATCAAGCAGGAGAGCGACGTGTGGTTTTTGCCAGCGAATCTCCAGCCAGGCTTGGTAGTGTGTGACAATGGCCGAAATCTGGTGGCAGCTCTGGGCCTTGGCAACCTCACTCACATACCATGTCTGGCACATGTGCTCAACTTGGTCGTGCAGAGTTTTTTGAGGGACTATCCGGATCTTGATGCACTGCTGCACAAGGTCCGCCTAGAGTGCGCTCACTTGCGACGTTCCAGCATGGCCAGATCGCGCATTGCAGCTCTGCAACGCAGATTTCGCCTTCCTGAACATCGCATCATATGTGACGTACCCACCAGGTGGAATTCCACGTTACATATGTTGGAGCGGTTGTGTGAGCAGCAGCCAGCAGTAATGGAGTATCAGCTGCATCAGGCGCAATCAACTCGCAATTTGCGCCGTTCACACTTCACCACTACTGAGTGGGCCTCTATGAAGGACATCTGCCACGTTTTGCGTGCATTTGATGAGTCAACGCGGATGGCGAGTGCAGATGATGCACTAGTCAGCCTGACTGTCCCCTTATCTGCCTGCTTCAAAAAACACTGCAAGCAATAAGGGATGAGGTTTTGGAAGAGGTGGAAGATGAGGAGTCACAAATTCCATCACCTTCTGGACAGTCAGCGCAACGTGGTTCCTCACAAAGGACTGGGCAGGGCTCACTTTGTGAGGAGGATGAGGAGGAGTCAATGGAGGAGGAAGACATCACTCCAGAGGGAGGTACACAACGCTCTAGTCAGTATGTAGAGCGAGGGTGGGGTGATGCAGAGCAGGCAGAGATGACGCCTCTTGCAGGGGACAGCGTTTCTTGGCCAGTTGGGAGTCTGCAGCACATGGTTGATTTCATGCTGCAGTGCCTGAGAAACGACCGCCGCATCGCCCACATTCTCACCACGTCTGATTATTGGGTGTACACCCTCCTAGACCCTCGCTACCGGGACAACTTACAAAGCCTCATCACACCGTTGAACCGGGAGCGTAAAATGCGGGAGTACCAAGACACACTGGTGCAATCCATAATGTTCTCCATTCCAGCCGAGAGCACTGCTGCTGCTACTGCTTTACAAAGCAGCTCTGTGCGTCGAGGCAGTGGAGACAGCTCTGCAACAAGAGGGAGCACAAGCAGCGCCTCTGCACAGGGCAAGATCAGTATGTTCCAAATGTGGCGAAGTTTTGTGGCAGCGCCACAAATGTCTACACCATCCGAGACGGCTCCAGTCAGCAGGAGGCACCGTTTCCGTAAAAAGGTGACAGACTACATGTCTTTCCCTCTCAGTGTACTCCCAGATGGCTCTTCCCCATTCAAGTTTTGGGTCTCTAAGCTGGATACATGGCCAGAGCTTAGCCAGTATGCATTGGAGGTGCTGGCTTGCCCTGCTGCCAGTGTATTATCGGAGCGCGTCTTTAGTGCTGCAGGTGGTGTACTAACAGACCGTCGCATGCGACTATCCTCCGATAATGTAGACCGGCTTACTTTTCTGAAAATGAACAAGGCATGGATCTCGCCAGAATTTGTCTGTCCGTTTTCAGATTAAATAACTGGTTCGCAACGTTATCCATGTCTCCTGTTATGTTCATCTTTCTACCACCTGAACTCTACTCCCTGGGCTACAACACTGCCAGTTGCTGCTCAGAAGTGTCGTGTCCACAGACCAGTACACAAGCTATAGTGTTAGTGGGGTTCAGTAACGCCAGCTGTTCCCCTGCTGTGTGTCCGGCAAGAAGTCTCCTGTTCCCTACACATGCACAGAAAAACCCATGTCGAACATGCTCCAAATAGGGAAGAGCCGTCACCCTGATTGTTATGCTTAAAACAGGAAATTGTGAAGTTTTCCAGGCCTAGAATGATAAATTCTTATTACAAATATGGACAAATAATAATTTGTCATCACAGCGCATATCTGCACATGTCTATTACAAATGGTAACAAAAACTAAAACATAGTCTTCACTTTTTGAAATTAATGCATAAAAGTACATTTCATACTTATCAATTAATGCTTTTTAAGGAACTTTATCTGTACCTGTAAGATAATCAGGCACAAAAAAACAAATATCCAAAAATGAAATAAAAAATCTTTTTGCAAAAATGCATGAAGGTAGTAATAATCATAAGGGTATTTAGTAAACATAATTTTGATCAAAATAATGTACAAGCCATCCCGCCACGTCAAGGCAACCCTCTGTGGGACAGTCCTACTCTAATATTGAAAACCTTTCCACTTGTCAAGTGACTTAAATGTGAACAAGGGCAGAGGGACTGAACCCACCAGTTGAAGCTCTGGCCAGACAGGATGGATTTTCTCAACTCAGAAAACAGGGCGGTCACACCCTTATATGCACGGAATGCACTATGAACTACATAGAAAACTAGATCTGAACTGAAAAAGTAAGTTAATGTGTATGCAAAATGTAAATGCATATTAACACATGACCATTGCACAGAAAAACAGGCACAAAAAAACAAATATCCAAAAATGAAATAAAAATCTTTTTGCAAAAATGCATGAAGGTAGTAATAATCATAAGGGTATTTAGTAAACATAATTTTGATCAAAATAATGTACAAGCCATCCCGCCACGTCAAGGCAACCCTCTGTGGGACAGTCCTACTCTAATATTGAAAACCTTTCCACTTGTCAAGTGACTTAAATGTGAACAAGGGCAGAGGGACTGAACCCACCAGTTGAAGCTCTGGCCAGACAGGATGGATTTTCTCAACTCAGAAAACAGGGCGGTCACACCCTTATATGCACGGAATGCACTATGAACTACATAGAAAACTAGATCTGAACTGAAAAAGTAAGTTAATGTGTATGCAAAATGTAAATGCATATTAACACATGACCATTGCACAGAAAAACAGGCACAAAAAAACAAATATCCAAAAATGAAATAAAAAATCTTTTTGCAAAAATGCATGAAGGTAGTAATAATCATAAGGGTATTTAGTAAACATAATTTTGATCAAAATAATGTACAAGCCATCCCGCCACGTCAAGGCAACCCTCTGTGGGACAGTCCTACTCTAATATTGAAAACCTTTCCACTTGTCAAGTGACTTAAATGTGAACAAGGGCAGAGGGACTGAACCCACCAGTTGAAGCTCTGGCCAGACAGGATGGATTTTCTCAACTCAGAAAACAGGGCGGTCACACCCTTATATGCACGGAATGCACTATGAACTACATAGAAAACTAGATCTGAACTGAAAAAGTAAGTTAATGTGTATGCAAAATGTAAATGCATATTAACACATGACCATTGCACAGAAAAACAGGCACAAAAAAACAAATATCCAAAAATGAAATAAAAAATCTTTTTGCAAAAATGCATGAAGGTAGTAATAATCATAAGGGTATTTAGTAAACATAATTTTGATCAAAATAATGTACAAGCCATCCCGCCACGTCAAGGCAACCCTCTGTGGGACAGTCCTACTCTAATATTGAAAACCTTTCCACTTGTCAAGTGACTTAAATGTGAACAAGGGCAGAGGGACTGAACCCACCAGTTGAAGCTCTGGCCAGACAGGATGGATTTTCTCAACTCAGAAAACAGGGCGGTCACACCCTTATATGCACGGAATGCACTATGAACTACATAGAAAACTAGATCTGAACTGAAAAAGTAAGTTAATGTGTATGCAAAATGTAAATGCATATGCAAGGCAACCCTCTGTGGGACAGTCCTACTCTAATATTTACATTTTGCATACACATTAACTTACTTTTTCAGTTCAGATCTAGTTTTCTATGTAGTTCATAGTGCATTCCGTGCATATAAGGGTGTGACCGCCCTGTTTTCTGAGTTGAGAAAATCCATCCTGTCTGGCCAGAGCTTCAACTGGTGGGTTCAGTCCCTCTGCCCTTGTTCACATTTAAGTCACTTGACAAGTGGAAAGGTTTTCAATATTAGAGTAGGACTGTCCCACAGAGGGTTGCCTTGACGTGGCGGGATGGCTTGTACATTATTTTGATCAAAATTATGTTTACTAAATACCCTTATGATTATTACTACCTTCATGCATTTTTGCAAAAAGATTTTTTATTTCATTTTGGATATTTGTTTTTTTGTGCCTGTTTTTCTGTGCAATGGTCATGTGTTAATATGCATTTACATTTTGCATACACATTAACTTACTTTTTCAGTTCAGATCTAGTTTTCTATGTAGTTCATAGTGCATTCCGTGCATATAAGGGTGTGACCGCCCTGTTTTCTGAGTTGAGAAAATCCATCCTGTCTGGCCAGAGCTTCAACTGGTGGGTTCAGTCCCTCTGCCCTTGTTCACATTTAAGTCACTTGACAAGTGGAAAGGTTTTCAATATTAGAGTAGGACTGTCCACAAAGGGTTGCCTTGACGTGGCGGGATGGCTTGTACATTATTTTGATCAAAATTATGTTTACTAAATACCCTTATGATTATTACTACCTTCATGCATTTTTGCAAAAAGATTTTTTATTTCATTTTTGGATATTTGTTTTTTTGTGCCTGTTTTTCTGTGCAATGGTCATGTGTTAATATGCATTTACATTTTGCATACACATTAACTTACTTTTTCAGTTCAGATCTAGTTTTTTACCTGTAAGATAATGCAGTCAATGGATGTACGAATCATAAAATCCTCATCATCATCATCACGAGTTTTATTTATGACAGACATTATAAAATACACATACTGATGCCAACTGTAACTTCACACACCATATATGAAATGGCCAGCATCTAAACCTGGTAATAATGTGCAATAATAAATTATTACATCTAGAATGTGCATCATGCATACTGACAATAGGTAGTTATACCTGCAAGTGCTGTTGAAACAACCACAACAGATATAAATTAATAATGGTATATAGGTATCACAGTGCATAGTTACTCATGGACAATGTCGATGTAATACTGTACCTCAATAAAGTCAGCGTCAACCATTATGCTTGTTAGTCTTGTAGATTGTTAAAGAGGGAACGGTCTTTTTTTGTTGGTCATAGGTGGAGTATTAGACAGAAAATGATTACTGCTGTCGTATTTTTGGCGTCCCTAGGGCGCAATAACGCTGCGTAACGTCACATTTTATAGAGTCATCTAATTGACACACGCTACCCTACGCGTGACAGTAGGAAGGTAGTGTTGACGGATAAAGCCTTGCGCAACCAGACATGCTTTTACCCTCTTCAACACTGTACAAGCAAAAAATGCATGATTGCAGCCGCAGACTTTATTGACGTACAGTATAACATCGCCATTACCCATCAGAGGCTGTCCACTGTCTGATACAGACATAGAATATACCTTTGCTATCCGTAGCCTTTGTTTCACCTACACTTGCAGGCACACACTTAAATTGTGACAATGCATTATGTTTTTTTAAATGGTTATTTTTTATCGTACATTATTGTGTCATCACATTGATGAGTCCATGCTGGACATGTCATACATGGTGTACAAAGTAACTATTTATTAACTTAAATAATTGAAATGTCTGTGACTGTCACATCTAAATTGCAATGATGATGATGATGAGTGACTATTACAAAATCCATTGTCTTCACTATGTTATGGTTTAACATAGCGTTCCTTAGCATTATTCATAAATACAAAAATGGACTTTTATTCTTAAATTTACAACATTATATTTTGTAACCAATTTTTTGGGTGGTGTGTTGTTCCATTTCTTGTTGGCATGTGCATATATGCGTTTATATTTGCAGTGTCTTTATTTTTATTCTTGAAGTTAGGAAACATGTGTATCTTTGTACCGTGTTAGCCAGTAGATAGATAAATATTTAGACTTGAGAGTCCGCAGTGGTTGATACCTTTGAATGCATAACTGAAAAGATGGTAACAAATTGCAAGCTTTCGAGGCTACTCACGTCTCTTCATCAGGCAAAGACTAAAACAAAAAATGAAGCATCACATATTTCTATACACAACAGGACACAGGAATAGTGCAATAGGTAAGACAAGTAAGTGACGTGTAGCAGAACTGTCATTATCACAGAGGGATGAACATAAATATTGGAACAGTTCCTAGATAAGGATAGAAAGTTTTATTCCCCTCTGATTGGGGTCTGGTTTTGTGTTTTCATGCCCCTGGAAGGGCAGAGACGCAGATTCCTTAATTGATATAGAATGACATAAATCCGTGTGATCTATTCATTCCATCACTAACAGTGTCAAAGGTCATGATGAGCTTATATTCTGAAACCTTTGTATCTTTCTCATATTTGAAGTTATATTTTAATACCAGTAATTCCATATCCATCATGCTATGATCGGGCATACAAAAGTGTTTTGCCACAGGTAAATCCATTATTTTTTCTCTTATTGTGTGGCGCTGATAATTCATCCTTGTTCTCATTTTTTGGCCGGTCTCCCTCACTTGTCCCTCCCTCACTTGTCTTACCTATTCCTGTGTCCTGTTGTGTGTAGAAATATGTGATTCTTCATTTTTTGTTTTAGTCTTAGCCTGATGAAGAGACCTGAGTAGTCTGGAAAGCTTGGAATTTGTTACCATATTTTCAGTTAGCCATTAAACGGTATCAACCACAGCGGACTCTCAAGTATAAATATTTTTCTATTCTTGGAATTAAAATTCATCATTTTATTGTCCTAGTAAAACTTCATTTATTCTTGTTTGAAGTACATACATTTGCAATGGCCACGTAACAAGGCAATAACTCAATATTTTATGCCTACACCCTCCTTGACCCTGGGCTTCAACACCGCCAGTTGCTGCTCAGAAGTGTTAGATGCACAGATGAAAACAATCGCTGATGTGTTTGTGGGGTTCAGTAACGCCTGCTGTTCCCCTGCTGTGTGTCTGGCAAAAATTACTGCTGCTAACTACAACTTCAACTTCAAACATCTCATACTAGGCCTCTGCCTACAATCTCCTTGACCCTGGGCTTCAACACCGCCGTTGCTGCTCAGAAGTGTTAGATGCACAGATGAAAACAATCGCTGATGTGTTTGTGGGGTTCAGTAACGCCTGCTGTTCCCTGCTGTGTGTCTGGCAAAAATTACTGCTGCTAACTACAACTTCAACTTCAAACATCTCATACTAGGCCTCTGCCTACACCCTCCTTGACCCTGGGCTTCAACACCGCCAGTTGCTGCTCAGAAGTGTTAGATGCACAGATGAAAACAATCGCTGATGTGTTTGTGGGGTTCAGTAACGCCTGCTGTTCCCCTGCTGTGTGTCCGGCAAAAATTACTGCTAGCTACCTAATCATGGTTAAAAAAACATGACATGTCATAGTGGCTAGTGCTACAAATAGATATGAGGCTACACCCTGATTTCTAAGCTGTAAACATTTGAAACGTCAACTTTAAAACCATAAAATGATTAGTCTTTGTCACAAATCTGTAACAAAATAATTGTGACATATTATTACAGATATGCACATGTCGAAAACAAATGCAAACACAAAAGCCTACTTATGCTATAGGATACTGATGGTCAACCTTGTCACTCCATAGCTTAGACAAATCCAACTCACATCATGACTTAAATGCTGCAATGTTGTAAGTGCATAATGTGGGTTGAACTTTGACAACTGCTGCAGTGCGAAAGTTATACTTCAGTGTTCTTGCCTTTTAAATAAAAGCATACAAGTAAATATAATAATCCAATGTTGATTAAGGGACGTGATGTACACCTGTAATATTGTGCAAACAATGCATGTAGGAATAGTCATCTTCAACATTACTTATATTTGTGTCATTTTAAAAAATACATATTTAATTAGAAAGTTAACAGCCCATATCATAAAGGTCCTTCATGTAAACATGATAATCGCTAACAAAAATCATGCATTACCTTGGTAAAGTCAATAGTGCATAGTCACAATAGCAAAATATATACCTGTAAGTGGTGCTGAAAGAACGACAACTGATAGAATAGGTGAATGATATCTATTTATCAGACTGAATAGCGACACCTGTACAATGTCGATATAATACTGTACCTTAACAAAACAGCTGTGTCACACCTCACACTCGTTTTTCTTGTAGCTTGTTATGTAATAGGGCACATGCGTGTATGTTTCATCATAGGTGCATGTTTACTGAGTAAAGCAGTCATGACAACGCCTTTGTGCTGTCGGTACGCTTGCGATGATGAACGATGCGCACCGTGAATGTTAGTCTGCGTCATAAGACGTACAGACGCTCCAATACCCAACGCGTCACATCAGGAAGCCAGTCTGTGCGTCCAAACAAAGGCACGTAACCTTTTATAAAGCTATATAAAAAAAAGTATGTAGTAGTAACGCACACTTTATTGAGGTACAGTATTACATCGCCATTCACCATCTGTGGCTATGCAGTCTCATCTATATATACCTTATCTATCCGTTGTCATGCTTGCAAGTCCACAGTCAGGCATAAATATCTGTTTTCACTCTGCACTATGCACTTTTTAAATTTTTTGTTTGTTAATATAAATGATTGGCACATATTATCAGTATTACATGATGGAAATTTTAGATATTTTTTAAAAATTTTAGTGATATTATTCACCAAATGTAACGTTTTATGAATGTCAAAGATAACTTGTAATGCTGATTATGTTTTTAAGTCAGCCATTCATTGTCTACACAATAAAAATGGTGTACATACTGTTACTTAGCCATCATTAATGGATTCTGATATGTACTTGTATGCTTTTATTTTTAAACCGTATAGCAGATTATTTAACCTATTTTAATTGTGGTTTGCATTGTTTTTCAACATGTTAATGTATGCGTTTATGTTTGTAAATTATTAATTTACATATATTTTTTTAAGTTAAATCATCATCTTATGGTACTAAAGGTTATATTTCTCTTGTTTGGAGTATAGACATTTTTAATTGACACGTAACAAGGAAAATACTTGATATAGTATTTAAACATCCTCCTTGACCCTGGGCTCCAACACCGCCAGTTGTTGCTCGGAAGTGCTGTTAGCACAGTCAACACTTGCTCCTGTGTTACTGGGGTTCAGTAATGTCAGCTGTTCCCATGCTGTGTGAATGGCAAAAAGTCCTGCTGCCTCCACCATGTTCTCTTCTCATCCCTGGGCTACAACACCGCCAGTTGTTGCTCGGAAGTGCTGTTAGCACATCTACACTTGCTCCTGTGTACTGGGGTTCAGTAATGTCAGCTGTTCCCCTGCTGTGTGAATGGCAAAAAGTCCTGCTGCCTCCACCATGTTCTCTTCTCATCCCTGGGCTACAACACCGCCAGTTGTTGCTCGGAAGTGCTGTTAGCACAGTCTACACTTGCTCCTGTGTTACTGGGGTTCAGTAATGTCAGCTGTTCCCTGCTGTGTGAACGGCAAAAAGTCCGCTGCCTCCACCATGTTCTCTTCTCATCCCTGGGCTACAACACCGCCAGTTGTTGCTGGGAGTGCTGTTAGCACAGTCAACACTTGCTCCTGTGTTACTGGGGTTCAGTAATGTCAGCTGTTCCCCTGCTGCGTGTAGGGCAAAAAGTCCTGCTGCCTCCACCATGTTCTCTTCTCATCCCTGGGCTACAACACCGCCAGTTGTTGCTCGGAAGGCTGTTAGCACAGTCTACACTTGCTACTGTGTTACTGGGGTTCAGTAATGTCAGCTGTTCCCCTGCTGTGTGAACGGCAAAAAGTCCTGCTGCCTCCACCATGTTCTCTTCTCATCCTGGGCTACAACACCGCCAGTTCTTGCTCGGAAGTGCTGTTAGCACAGTCTACACTTGCTCCTGTGTTACTGGGGTTCAGTAATGTCAGCTGTTCCCCTGCTGTTTGAACGGCAAAAAGTCCTGCTGCCTCCACCATGTTCTCTTCTCATCCCTGGGCTACAACACCGCCAGTTGTTGCTCGAAGTGCTGTTAGCACAGTCAACACTTGCCCCTGTGTTACTGGGGTTCAGTAATGTCAGCTGTTCCCTGCTGTGTGTACGGCAAAAAGTCCTGCTGCCTCCACCATGTTCTCTTCTCATCCCTGGGCTACAACACCGCCAGTTCTTGCTCGGAAGTGCTGTTAGCACAGTCTACACTTGCTCCTGTGTTACTGGGGTTCAGTAATGTCAGCTGTTCCCCAGCTGTGTGAACGGCAAAAGTCCTGCTGCCTCCACCATGTTCTCTTCTCATCCCTGGGCTACAACACCGCCAGTTGTTGCTCGGAAGTGCTGTTAGCACAGTCAACACTTGCTCCTGTGTTACTGGGGTTCAGTAATGTCAGCTGTTCCCCTGCTGTGTGTACGGCAAAAAGTCCTGCTGCCTCCACCATGTTCTCTTCTCATCCCTGGGCTACAACACCGCCAGTTGTTGCTCGGAAGTGCTGTTAGCACAGTCTAACACTTGCTCCTGTTTACTGGGGTTCAGTAATGTCAGCTGTTCCCCTGCTGTGTGAACGGCAAAAAGTCCTGCTGCCTCCACCATGTTCTCTTTCTCATCCCTGGGCTACAACACCGCCAGTTGTTGCTCGGAAGTGCTGTTAGCACAGTCTACACTTGCTCCTGTGTTACTGGGGTTCAGTAATGTCAGCTATTCCCCTGCTGTGTGAACGGCAAAAAGTCCTGCTGCCTCCACCATGTCTCTTCACCTGGGCTATAACACCGCCAGTTGTTGCTCGGAAAAATGCTGTTAGCAACAGTCATCACTTGCCCTGTTACTGGGTTCAGTAATGTCACTGTTCCCAGCTGTGTATACGGCATAAGTTATGCTGCCTCACATGTTCTCTTCTCATCCTTTGGCTACAACACCGCTATTTGGGTTGTGAAGTATGTTAGCAATAGTCAAACACTTGCTCCTGTGTTACTGGGGTTCATATGTCCTGCTGGTGTGAACGGCAAAAAGTCTGGCATCTTCCACCATGTTCTTTCTCATCCCTTGTGGCTCAACACGCCAGTTGTTGCTCGGAAGTGCTGTTAGCACAGTCAACACTTGCTCCTGTGTTACTGGGGTTCAGTAATGTCAGCTGTTCCCTGCTGTGTGTAAGGCAAAAAGTCCTGCTGACTCCACCATGTTCTCTTCTCATCCCTGGGCTACAACACCGCCAGTTGTTTCTCGGAAGTGCTGTTAGCACAGTCTACACTTGCTCCTGTGTTACTGGGGTTCAGTAATGTCAGCTGTTCCCCTGCTGTGTGAACAGCAAAAAGTCCTGCTGCCTCCACCATGTTCTCTTCTCATCCCTGGGCTACAACACCGCCAGTTGTTGCTCGGAAGTGCTGTTAGCACAGTCTACACTTGCTCCTGTGTTACTGGGGTTCAGTAATGTCAGCTTTCCCCCTGCTGTGTGAACGGCAAAAAGTCCTGCTGCTTCCACCATGTTCTCTTCTCATCCCTGGGCTACAACACCGCCAGTTGTTGCTCGGAAGTGCTGTTAGCACAGTCAACACTTGCTCCTGTGTTACTGGGGTTCAGTAATGTCAGCTGTTCCCCTGCTGTGTGTACGGCAAAAAGTCCTGCTGCCTCCACCATGTTCTCTTCTCATCCCTGGGCTACAACACCGCCAGTTGTTGCTCGGAAGTGCTGTTAGCACAGTCTACACTTGCTCCTGTGTTACTGGGGTTCAGTAATGTCAGCTGTTCCCCTGCTGTGTGAACGGCAAAAAGTCCTGCTGCCTCCACCATGTTCTCTTCTCATTCCTGGGCTACAACACCGCCAGTTGTTGCTCGGAAGTGCTGTTAGCACAGTAAACACTTGCTCCTGTGTTACTGGGGTTCAGTAATGTCAGCTGTTCCCTGCTGTGTGAACGCAAAAAGTCCTGCTGCCTCCACCATGTTCTCTTCTCATCCCTGGGCTACAACACCGCCCGTTGTTGCTCGGAAGTGCTGTTAGCACAGTCAACACTTGCTCCTGTGTTACTGGGGTTCAGTAATGTCAGCTGTTCCCTGCTGTGTGTACGGCAAAAAGTCCTGCTGACTCCACCATGTTCTCTTCTCATCCCTGGGCTACAACACCGCCAGTTGTTGCTCGGAAGTGCTGTTAGCACATTCTACACTTGCTCCTGTGTTACTGGGGTTCAGTAATGTCAGCTGTTCCCCTGCTGTGTGAACGGCAAAAAGTCCTGCTGCCTCCACCATGTTCTCTTCTCATCCCTGGGCTACAACACCGCCAGTTTGTTGCTCGGAAGTGCTGTTAGCACAGTCTACACTTGCTCCTGTGTTACTGGGGTTCAGTAATGTCAGCTGTTCCCCTGCTGTGTGAACGGCAAAAAGTCCTGCTGCCTCCACCATGTTCTTCTTCTCATCCCTGGGCTACAACACTGCCAGTTGTTGCTTGGAAGTGCTGTTAGCACAGTCTACACTTGCTCCTGTGTTACTGGGGTTCAGTAATGTCAGCTGTTTCCCCTGCTGTGTGTAACGGCAAAAAGTCCTGCTGCCTCCACCCTGTTGTCTTCTCATCCTGGGCTTCAACACCGCCAGTTGTTGCTCCGAAGTGTCATTGGCACGGGTACTCACTCCTGCCCAAGACGGGTTTTACAGCACGCCATCTGTTTCCTGTCAGTGTAAAGTCACTTAGCCTCCAATAAGTTGTCCTGTCGTGTTGCGGTCGGGTTAGCCGACTCTATGGTGCTTGGAGTTTAGGTGCTTCCTATGTGTGCTGCGGATATGCAAATAAAGGCTGTTTCCGTTGTGACAATAGGACAATCACCCACTGTAGTTCTGTGGGATTCGGTAACTGCGGCCGGCTCGCGGCCTGTCAACTTAAATTTCCATGGGTACCTTCTGCTACCCGTCCGGGTTCCAGTACCGTCAGCTGGTTTCCGCAGTGCCTTTGGCCTAGGTGCCTCCATCTCGGTATCCGAGTTCCAGCAACGTTGCTGGTCCTTGGTAGTGCTTTGGAGCACAGGTACCTCCTGCTTAGTAACCGTGTCCCAGTAAACGTCAGCTGGTCCTCGGTTGTGCCATTGGCTCTTTTCCTTCTGCTGCCCCTCCGGGTTCCAGCACAGTCAGCTGGTCCTCGTTACTTGCATTGGCTCTTGTACCTTCTGCTACCCGTCCGGGTTCCAGTACGTCAGCTGGTTCTCTGCAGTGCCTTTGGCCTAGGTGCCTCCATCTCGGTATCCGAGTTCCAGCAACGTCTGCTGGTCCTTGGTAGTGCTTTGGAGCACAGGTACCTCCTGCTTAGTAACCGTGTCCCAGTAATGTCAGCTGGTCCTCGGTTGTGCTATTGGCTCTTTTCCTTCTGCTGCCCCTCCGGGTTCCAGCACAGTCAGCTGGTCCTCGTTACTTGCATTGGCTCTTGTACCTTCTGCTACCGTCCGGGTTCCAGTACCGTCAGCTGGTTCTCCGCAGTGCCTTTGGCCTAGGTGCCTCCATCTCGGTATCCGAGTTCCAGCAACGTCTGCTGGTCCTTGGTAGTGCTTTGGAGCACAGGTACCTCCTGCTTAGTAACCGTGTCCCAGTAACGTCAGCTGGTCCTCGTTGTGCCATTGGCTCTTTTCCTTCTGCTGCCCCTCCGGGTTCCAGCACAGTCAGCTGGTCCTCGTTACTTGCACTGACTCTTGTACCTTCTGCTACATTTACAAATTGAAGATTTTTTTCAATGCTTTTTTGGGTAATCACTCTGGATCTCCAACAATGAAGACGACGACCCTGATGACCACCCCGAGAAGATGACGACCACAAGGAGGACGAGCATCAAGCCAACCAGCCTAAACACCATCACAAAGAAGAAATAAAAGATTACCAAACAGGACTAAGAAGGTTAAGACAAACTACAAGATACAGAACAAGAGACTTAAGAACAATAAGCAGAAGATCAAAAAGCAGAAGAACATGAAGTATAAGACCAAAATGAAGAGCAAAAATTTATGCTCTAAATTCTAAGCAGAAGAAGACTAAGCAGTGTATGGGGTGAGTCCGTTCCTCCTCGTGGTGCCCCTGGAAAATGCCTGCTGCTGCAGGCTAAACTGAACACGGACAAATACTGTTGTAATTTAAATCTTTTGTGACAGCAAGAACGGAAGGATTAAAAATTCATACTTTGACAGATTACAAGTACAGGATTCTCTGTCACAAATAAGATATGATGAAGAAGATGAAGTACAATATGAATAAGAATAATAGTTTTAATAAGAAGAATATGAGTAATGTTAACAAAAAGATGAATAGCAAGAAGTTTAGAAGATAAAGAAGGTGAAGATGAAGAATAATTTGATGAAAAAGATGATGCTGCTGAAGATTATGAAGGAGAAAGTGTGTCAAAAGTTAAAAAGGTGAAGAGCATGGAAGTTGTGAAATATACATATTTGCCAAAATAGAAAAAACGTTAACAACATTGTCAATTTCTTCGTCAATCCGAACATCTTTAAAAAAAAAATATTTTATGCTATTCATTTGATTGGGTTAAAACATCTATGCCTTTAATGTCTCTTCAACCTTCCCCAATACATTCTACATTACTCTTTGTTGTTTTTCCTTCATGTACAATTAACCAACAAGGCAAGAATGTTTTTTTTTTAATTCTTGATATTTTGTTCCCATAGACTTACATTGGATTTCGGTAATCGGTATCGCCGATTTTTTTTGGGTATCGGCGATACAATTCCGATTCCGATACTTTTGGATATCGGAAAGTATCGCTCAACTCTAGTTGTGAGAGCTTTTAACCCCCAAGGGCTTCACAGAAGGTTATAACGTAGAGCCGTAAAATTAAAAAATCATATTTTTTCCCCAAATGATCTTTTCATCCCAATTTTTATTTTCCAAAGGATAAAAGGACCCCAAAAATTATTGTGCAATTAGTCCTGAGTACGCTGATACCCATATGTGGGGGTAAACCACTATTTGGGCGCATGGCACTAGCTCGGGAGGGGAAACAGCGCCATTGACTTTTTTGGTGGAATTTAGATTGGACGCCATATTTGGAGAGCCCCTGTGTGCCTAAACAGTGGGAAAACCCCACACAAGTGACCCCATTTTGGAAAATAGAGCCCCCAAGGAACTTTTCTAGATGTGTGGTGAGAGCTTTGAACCCCCAAGGGCTTCACAGAAGGTTATAACGTAGAGCAGTAAAATTAAAAAATCATATCTTTTCCACAAAAATGAATCTTTCCAGCCCCAATTGTTATTTTCCAAAGGGTAACAGGACCCCAAAGTTATTGTGCAATTTGTCCTGAGTACGCTGATCCCCCCTTTATGTGGGGGTAAACCACTATTTTGACGCATGGCAGAGCTCGAAACGGAAGGAGCGCCTTTTTCAAATGCAGATTTTGATGGAATGGTCTGCGGGTGTCATGTCACGTTTGGAGAGCCCCTGATGTGCCTAAACAGTAGAAACCCCCCACAAGTGACTCCATTTTGGAAACTAGACCCCCCAAGAAACTTATATAGATGTGTGGTGAGCAACTTTGAACCCCAAAGTGCTTCACAGAAGTTTATAAACGTAGAGCCGTGAAAATAAAAAAATCATATTTTTTTCCACAAAAATAATCTTTTTCCCCCAAAATTTTTTATTTTTATAAGGGTAACAGGAGAAATAGGACCCAAAAGCTATTGTGCAACTTGTCCTGAGTACGCTGATACCCATATGTGGGGGGGAACCACTATTTTGACGCATGCAGAGATCGGAAGGGAAGGAGCACCGTTTTTAAATGCAGACTTTGATGGAATGGTCTGCGGGTGTCATGTTGCGCTTGGAGACCCCCTGATGTGCCTAAACAGTAAAAAACCCTCCACAAGTGACCCCATTTTGCAAACTAGACCCCCAAGGAACTTATTAGATGTGTGGTCAGCACTTTGAACCCCAAGGGCTTCACAGAAGTTTATACGTAGAGCCGTGAAAATAAAAAATCATATTTTTTTCCACAAAATGACCTTTTGCCCCCAAATTTTTATTTTTCTAAGGGTAACAGGAGAAATAGGATCCCAAAAGCTATTGTGCTTTTGTCCTGAGTCGCTGATTTCCATATGTGGGGGGAACCACTGTGATCGCCTTACTGCGATCTTTGGGAGGCACAATGAACAAATCCACAAAAGGTGAAGAATTAGTTTACTTTTTTGCGCCGTTCCTCGTGCGGTATTAGTGATTAGGCGACTTTATCCCTCGGATCGGTGCGATTACAGCGATACCAGATTTATACCCTTTTTTCATGTTTAGCTTCTGTCACACACTAAAAGATGCTTTTTTTTGGAATCATTTTTTGTAAGAAATTTTTGCATCGCCGTATTTTGAGAGCTATAATTTTTCCATATTTCGGCCGACGAGTTATCTGTGGGCTTTTTTTTTGCGGGACGAGCTGACGTTTTTATTGGTACCCATATTTGGGCACATAACAGTTTTTTGATCGCTTCCTATTCGATTTTTGTGGAAGCAGAATGAACAAAAACCAGCAATTCAGGAATTGTTTTTTTTTTTTTTTTTCCTCCGTTCCGAGTGTGGTAAAATTGATAAAGCAGCTTTATTCTTCGGGTCACTACGGTTACAGCGATACATCATTTATATATTTTTTTTTATGTCTTGGCGTTTTTTACACAATAAAAAATTTTATAGAAAAAATAATTATTTTTGCATCAGTTTATTCCGCGAGCTATAACTTTTTTATTTTGTCGCTGATGATGCTGTATAGCTGCTTGTTTTTTTGCGGGACAAATGACGTTTTCACCAGCGTACCATGATTATTTATATCTGACTTTTTGATCGCGTTGTTATTGCACTTTTTCCAAGCGGTATGATGATACCGCTTGGAAAAAGTATAATTTACTACTTTTTTTTTTTTTTTTTTTTACGGCTTTCACTGAAGGGGTTAACTAGGGTTACGCTTTTATAGATGGGATTTTTACGGACGTGGCGATACCAAAACATGTGTATGTTTTTTGTTTTTTTATTTTTTTATTACATAAAAATGTGTATTTTTTAGGGGATTTTTTAAAATTATTTTTTAATATTTTTTTTACAATTTTTTTAAAAAAATGATTTTTTTTTAACTTGTCCCTTTATGGGACTTTCACTTTTTTTACTTTTTATTGCAGTTACAATGCATTGCAATGCTCTGGCATTGCAATGCATTGCAACTATAGTGAAAGCTGCTGTGACCATGATCACAGCAGCTTTCCGTAGCTAGATGACCCGGAGGTTGTCATGACAACCCCCGGGTCATCAAGGCAGAGATCGGGCCCTGCAAATACATTGCAGGGCGCTGATCTGAGGCAGAGGGAGCTCCGATCCTCTGCCTCCCCCCCTGAGCGCTGCGATCGCGCTCGATCGCAGCAGTCAGGGGGTTAACAGCCAGGGGCGGTGGGGGCTCCGCTCCTGGCTGTCAGTGCAGGAAGCCTGGCCCTGCAGCGCCGGCTCCTGCACTGATCGCACTGGAGAAGCTGAAATTTCAGTTCTCCTGCGCGATCGCTGCTGTGTTTGGTCAGTCAGATTGACTGACCAAGCACAGCGCTGTAGTGCGGGGGACCGACGGCAAAGGTCCCCGCACCGCTTGCCGTGCCTGTCAGCTGTCTGTGACAGCTGTCGGCACTGATCTACCACTGCGTGTTTACACGCAGTGGTAGATCAAAGGCATGACGTGCACAGTCCGTCCTGGTGCCGGAACTGACACCCGGCCATGACGGACTGTGCACGTCAGTGGACATTAAGGGGTTAAAACTATACGGCATCATGAAGCACCATATTAATCAGGGGTGCACAGCTTGCACATCAAGCCTCCCATCAGGCTGCCACTAGAAATTTCGGGGTCTCATATTGCCAAAATGTTCGGGCCCTCTTGAGACTCCGCCTCCACCCTTCAAACTTCCACAGTCCCACCATCCTCTCTTGGAAAAATCATCTTCTCCACCAAGTCCTCACCAATCAGATATTAACAGTTCACATCAAACACAGGTCACATTCATAACCAGCAGCTTTTGTTCTGGCCAAAAGAATTTTTAAGCCGCCACCACGACCAGGTAGACTCTTTTGGTCAGGCTCTACTATAACCTATTAAATATTTCCTAAAATATCCTGTACTCTTTTTAGGTGTATTTTTATGTATTTTCCT
Organism: Oophaga sylvatica; assembly: GCA_033576555.1. Taxonomy (NCBI): domain Eukaryota; kingdom Metazoa; phylum Chordata; class Amphibia; order Anura; family Dendrobatidae; genus Oophaga; species Oophaga sylvatica. The sequence goes on along the minus strand of JARQOD010003904.1, from coordinate 3,310 downwards.
TTAAGGGAATGAGTCGCATACATTTTTTTATAAAATGACCATTAATACCACATACAAGGGATAAATATTTGTCACACCAGGACAGACCACATATTACAACTCCAAAGTGACTAAATACTACCATATACAAGGAAAAATACAGCAACACCATGAACATATCACATATTACCATCAGATAGTGACCAAATAATACCACATACAAGAAACAAATACCTCCACACATGACCAGATCACATATTACCACCACATAGTGACCAAAATAATACCACATACAGGGAGCAAATACCACCCACCATGACCAGATATTACCACCACGTAGTGACTGAATATTACAATAGTGATTATCAGTAAGAAAAACACACACAATACTAAATGCCATTATGCACAGGAGCTCTGTATTTACGGTCAGTGTACAGGTAATACAATGATCATCAGTGACATTATACACAGGAAATCTGGATATAGTGTCAGTGTACAGGTATACAGGGATCACCAGGGGACATTATACACAGGAGCTCTGTATATAGTGTCAGTGTTATGTTAACACACTGACTTACCAGTGACGTCTCCAGCTGAAGTCCTTCAACTTTTCTTTTCTTTTTCATACGGCGCATACGACCATCACTTCTTGCAGCCAGGACTCGTCTCTCCATAAAATAACACAGTTCCCTAGAGTACCGCTTCCAGAGCACATTCACCACTTTTTCCCTTTTACTACACTACACATCTGAATACAGATGTGCACCCACCATTAATATATAATTGGTTATTATGTAACCCACCATTCCAAATTTAAATTATAATCCACCACTGTGCCCCCACTAACTATTAATAGCCACTTTCCCCACCTAATATTATAAATTAATTAGCACCTGTACTCTTCCCCCAATTCATTACCAGTCACTGCATCCTCAACGCCCCCCACTATATACCTCCTGCTCTAATCCTAACCTGATTCATTATACTTACATGCCCCTTCCGCAGCAATTGATTGTCATGTCTTTCTCTCCCATCCTCTATTCATTATCAACTGCTGTCCCCCACATTCAATACATAATTTACTCCACCACCCTCAAAATTCATCATTATTTGCTCTCCCCAAATATCATCATTTTCTCTCTCCACCCCAACCTTCAATTCAATTGTCCCCATCCCTCACACTCAATTCATCATTTGTAAGTCCCCGTCACCCTCCACTTCATCATTTGAAGTCCCACGCCTCCTCCCCCATTTCATAATTTGCAGTCCCCTTCCCCCACTTTAATTTGCAGTCCTCCTTACTTTATCATTTGCAGTCCCTAACTCCCCTCACTTCATCATTTGCAGTCCCTAATTCCTCCCTCACTTCATCTGCAGTCCCACTTACTTCATCACTTGCAGCCCCCTATTCCATTCTCACTTCATCATTTGCAGTCTCCCCTCAGACACACTTCATCATGCGTTAGTCCCCTTCCCCCACTTCATCATGTGCAGTCACTCTCACCCCCCACTTCATCATTTGCAGTCCCTAATCCCTCCCTCACTTCATCTGCAGTCCCACTTACTTCATCACTTGCAGCCCCCTAGTCCATTCTCACTTCATCATTTGCAGTCTCCCCTCAGACATCCTTCATCATGTATAGTCCCCTCCCCCACTTCATCATGTGCAGTCACCCTCACCCCCCATTTCATCATTTGCAGTCCCCGTCTCCTCCCCTCACCTATTTAATTAATTTTATAAAGAGAACAAAAACGTTTTTCATACTTACCGCCCTGACAATCCCCTGTAGGCATAGCTCTGCTTCTAGCGTCCGGTTCATGTCAGCGCGTATGCGCCGTCACCTGACGGAAGTACAGTGAAGAGGAGCGTGAGCTGTGCAACCGTCAAGGTTAGACGGCCGTCTACAGATGGGAGGAAAGCTCCAGGGCCCCAGCATCGACATTGTGCTGAAGCGCCAGCACTTTAGTGCACCATGGGACCCAGTGAGCAGAAACACAAGAGCAGGACCCCAAACCTGCATTACCCCCTCTGTACTGCTGCTCATCGGGCCACATACAGCACTAAGGGCAGGGAACATCCTGATGATGGCCTTGCCTCCCATACATTTTGTGCAGTTGGCAACCTTCTGTATGCAGTACTTTCCATGTCCAAGGGAAGAAGATGCAGCACAATTTTCAAGAGCAAGGATGAACAAGCATGAATAGAGCACTGGGTACCCAAAACTGGGCCACCATACATCTGGAGACTAGGGTTCCTTGACCTGTTTAGCATTTTAGACAGGTGTATGTGAGTTAGAGTGCTGGCTGCCTATGCATGCTGCTATTTATTATCTTTTTTAAGGGATTTGTGTAATACAGCCAGCTACAATGACACCCATAGTCTTCAATGGCGAGAGCTACATGTGTGCAGGGTATGATCTTCTACAGAGGACTGTTGGGGAAAAGAGCACCACTGTAGCAGTCTTGGTAATGTAACCTGCGTCTCTTAAACATTTTTTGGCATAAACTTTTGATTGGTTGCCATAAACCTCTCAAAAAGTAAAACTCAAAATAATCAAAATAATCAAAAAGTTTTACAATGGCCCTTGGAAGCAATTAAATATGGCAATGTGGCCCTTGGACCAGAAAATGTTGTTCACCCCTGATATAAATCATAGAGAAAGTTATCTGGAACTACATAAAATCAGGACTGGACTGAGACAAAAAAGCAGCCCTGCACACAAATCCCACCAGCCCACATACTATAACACGTCCCCCCCGATCAGTGGATTTTTATTTATTTACTCCAGTGGTTTGCTTTTTTTTCAGCGCTGGAGTGGTGCTTCAAGTGTAAACCCCCTAGCCGCAGTGATATTCTTACCTCCCCGCGTCTTCCCCGCTTTTCAGCACCGCTCCGGTCCCATGGCGCCATTTTGTAAGCACAGCTTCTGACAGCTGAAAGTCAGAAGTTACATCACAAGCTCTCAATACAAGGTTATGAGAGCCAGCACGAGGCCAAGACGAAGCCAGGACGAGGCTCTCATAGACTCGTACTGAAAAGTGACCTCCGCGCCGCTCAATGAAACACTAGAGCTGCGAGCAGGACACTTTTCACAGAAGATGAACCGGGGCAATGCTGGAGACCAATGAAGGCATGGAAAGTGGGGTATGAGACAGTGGGCAGCGAACTTACATTTAAATTACCACTCCAGCCGTGCAATAAAAAAAATGCTGGAGTGGAGCTTTTAGGCTAAGTGCACACGTTCAGGATTATTTGCGTTTTTTGCGCGTTTTCTCGCGGGAAAAAAACGCGTCAAAAACGCATGAATTAAGCATCCTAACATTTATAATG
>JARQOD010003903.1:21992-60054 GCA_033576555.1 Oophaga sylvatica | reverse complement strand
TTTTTTGGGTTTTTTAACCTATCGGTGTAATATTGGTGTAAAAATGATAATTGGAAATTTGTTGGATAGAAAAGCCTACTGATTTTGAGTGTTTGGGTATTTAGTACTGATGAGGGTTTTGGCCCCCGGAGTATTTTGGTCGTTTTGGTGTTCGGTATACCAAAAATTCCAATGTTTGGTCGATGCAAATGTGAGGGGGTGTGTTATATTGTCAAAGTTTAAATAGATTTCCGATCCTGGTAAATTGGGGTTTTTGGGGTTGACACTACTCCCGGTACACTAAGTAATTTTTTCTTTGGGTTTTTTCCCTGTGGAACTTCTTAATTTTTTTGGCTATGTTTTCCTTTTCCTTTTTTTAAATTAAGTTGTTATCTTTATACCTTGAAATTTCTCAAATGATCAAATTTTCCATTTGATAAGTAAACTGACCCCCTGCGACTGGGGGTTTTTTAAGGTTAGCGATTTTTAGCAATGAAAAAATTGTAATGCCTTAAAGGGGAAATTTGCTGAACATCTGTCCCTTCCTTTTAAATATTGACATCCCCAAAAATCGCCTGCCAAGGTTTTAAAAATAACTAGCCTTTAGGAAAAAATTTTTGGCCTGGGCATATTTTTCAAGTGGGCTACCCCCCTTTGAAATTCAGCAAAGGGGTTTTTTTTTTCCAGTAATCAAAGGAGTTTTTAAATTTGATGTCTGTGGAAATGTGGGATACTGAAAGGAAAGCGCTCTGGATTGAAAAAAACAAAAGGTCCCTATTGCTTTGAGTGCTTGATAGCCTTTTTTGTGCCTTGTGTATGTGCCGAGTTAAACACGGTTTACTGGTAAATTCATTCTTCCGGTTCTGCGGAAACTGATTTTTCTCTCCCTTTTCAGGGGGAAAATAGATGTTCTGAGATTGGGGGGGAGCCGTTTTGTCCCAAAGGGTCCTGTAACCCCTAGATTAACCCTTGTGCCTTTTTCTCCCGAAGTTTTCCCCAGCTGAACGTAATTTAATTGTGGGGGAATTGGAATTATTGGTATGAAATGGGTGTTCGAAGAGTGGGGGACATTGATTAGGGGGCCAAACTCAAATTGGGTCCTCATGATCACAAAAACTTGATCTATCTCGAATCAGCCAAGCGATTAAATCCTAGACAGGCCAGATGGGACTTGTTTTTCACGCGTTTTAACTTTGTGGTCTCCTTTCTCCCGGGTACTAAGAATGTTAAGGCGGATGCCTCTCTAGGAGTTTCCTTGCGGATTCTCTTGATGTGACTGAGCCTACGGCCATTCTGAAGGAGGGTGTCGTTCTTTCCGCTATCTCACCCGATTTGAGACTGGCCCTGGAGCAATTTCAGGGGGATAAACCTGAACGTTGCCCTGCGGGAAAATTGTTTGTCCCAGACCAATGGAGGAAAAAAGCTATGTCTGAAGTTCATTGCTCTGCGTTGGCTGGTCATCCTGGTATTTTTGGTACTAGAGATTTGGTGAGTCGGTCCTTTTGGTGGCCTACTTTATCTTGTGACGTCTGGAACTTTGTGCAGTCCTGTGGGACTTGTTCTCGGTCCAAACCTTGCTCTTGCTCTAGTGGATTGTTAATGCCATTGCCTGTGCCCAGGAGGCCATGGACCCATATCTCTATGGATTTTATTTCCGACCTCCTGTCTTTCAGAGAATGACTGTTATCTGGGTGATCTGTGATAGGTTTTCCAAGATGATCCTTCTGAGTGAGGTCAGCGGGTCCCCTGCTGGGGCCTGCGTGGTCTCTGTTTTCAGTTATCGGTTCATTTGTTCATTCCCTGTTATTTCAGTGGATGCTGGGTAGCTACCTGTTCACACCAGAGTTCTGATAAAGCGGGGAGAGATCGTGTGGTCTCGTATTTTTTGGAATCAGAAGTGTTGGATTTTTTCCTAGGGTTTTGCTGGATTGCAGAAAGTATTATTTTCTGTGCTGTCCTATCTATACAGTTTTGGGCCCCAGCATTTGCTTACTCTATTTTCTGCCTGTTTGTATTTCATCTTGTCTCACCGCCAATATATGTGTGGGGGCTACCTATTCCTTTGGAGCGCTACTCCGGGGCAGTTAGCTTTCCCCTTTCTATCTTTGGGCATAGCTAACTCTCCGGCTGTGTCGAGGCGTCTAGGTCATTGTAGGTACGTCCCACGGCTGCTTTTAGTTGTGCGGTTAGTTTAGGGGTCTGCAATCCATTAGTTACCAACCACTCTGGGTGACTGGCTGCCTTGGCTACTTTTGTTACAGTCCTCTTTGGCTACCATATCATAACACTCCAGGCTCTGTACCCCTTGCTTTCTATCTGCTCTCTGCATGTCTCCTGGCTGTGTGCATAGGGGGGCGGTGCCAGAACTCTCTGGTTCTGGGGGCGGAGCCTGGCTGCATATGAGGAAGGAAGCTTAGGTCTGAGCTCCTCACCGTGCTGCTCCTTCTAAAAGCCTTTTCAGCCAATTTATTCACCCCAACATGGGCAAATCAACTCGAGATAAGTCTAAAGGAACCTTGAACTCCTCCAGGACTACCAAAAACCAGAGAGACATGGATTCTTACATCACAAAGCACAAATCTGCTTCTGGCCGACCGCTGAACTTAATGGAGGAAGTTCCCGCCATAGACTCTGAGTGTGCAGGGGACTCTTCAGACGATGACAGCTCCACACATACTTCCACGAGAGGATCCAGCCGCATGACAATGAGTAATTTTAAGAAATTACTTGACCAAGCACATGCTCCTATTTTGTCTGAGCTGAAGGACATCAAGCAAGAACTTCAGAAACTAGGGACCAGAGTGGACTGCCTGGAGAAGACTCAGACATCAGTGGTCCGTTTTGGCCGAGCTCTGAGGGCTAAATTTCAAGAACAACAGCGCCATATGAATACGGTGATCACTATGGTTGAAGACCTTGAAAACCGTAATCGTCGCTCAAACATCCGGCTCAAAGGCATCCGGAGACGGTTACCGCTGCTGAACTAGAGGCTACGGTGCAAGTGATATTCAGCTCACTGATCGGCACTGACAAAGACAAAGGTACTGCGATTGAAATTCAGAGGGTACATAGGGCCCTCCGCCCCAAACCTAACGAGGATAACCCGCCACGTGATGTGGTTTGCGGCCTCCTGCGCTTTGTAGATGCGCGGCGCTACTGGCGGCGGCTCGTAAAAATGGCTCCCGAAACTGGGAGAACATACTATTGCTCTTTATCCGGACCTATCACAAGCTACTTTAGCCAAGAGACGGATTGTCAAACCACTCCTGGACCATCTACGGCTCATAACCTTATCTACAGGTGGCAGTTCCCATTTGGTTTGTTGATCAGTAAAGGCAGCCTCAGGGTGTCAATCCGGACCCCTGATGATTTACTGGGAGCCTGGGAGAAGCTTGACATACCTCCAATCAGAGTACCGTCTTGGCTTCCAATTCCCCTTGACGAGGATCTGCCTCCGCTTCCAGATTCAGACATTTGGGTAAATGCTGAAGGTAAATCCAAGTCCTCTAAAGCTAAACGTAAGTTAGCGGCAGCTCCAGAGCGTATTCGCACTGAGCCCTGCTCCGACACTGCCTGACTCAAGTTTGCGGTTTCTTCCCTCCTCGTTTGTGAATTCTAAGGCTCTCTTTATTTGCATCTCAGATCTTCTGTAGACTTTCCGTGCCGGATCTCCCTGTACTCCTTCCTTTTTATGATTACACGGAGTATCAGTGTCTGTGCAATGATTTCTGACATCTGATGTCACCTATAAGACAATTAGTAGTCTGATGATTGCCACTTACCTATAAACGACTGAGAAGTCAGGACCTGGAGATCGCTTATGTACAGTCTTCACCTGTTTCTACTGTCCGGATTTGTCCCTGGATTACTTGTTCTGTGAACTGGATCTTTTAGAAGCGAGGCTTTGCCAGTCTTTTTGTTCTTATGGTCCGCGTTGTACACTTCCCGTAGACGTCATCACTATAACCCGGACCCCTCTTCACTTGTTAACTGAGCGGTTGGACGAGGTCGTTATCAATCTTTCACATTTGGGAACCGTGAGTTATATATTTATAGTTCCCCCTTGGATTCTCCCCGCGGCTACATATGACTGTTGGAGTTTTGCGTTACCAATGAGAAGCTCCTATTACATCTTGACTGCCCTAACAACAATGTACCTAATTTTTCAATCCCAATTATTGTTGGTTGATGTAAGATGTTATTTAATTTGGGAGGTCACTGAGGTACCCTGATGGTGAAGATGCTGATCTTGTTCTCTTCTGGTATCTATAAGGGAATGTTCGGTTTTGAGCATCTGAGGGCTAATACGTACATTTAGTGCTGATTAACCGGGAGGTGTATGGTTTTGTATCATTCCCTGCCAGTTTTGTGGGTATACAGTTGTTTTTAAGTATCTATATGTTAAGAATGTGCATTGCTATGCTTAATCAATATATGCCTCTCCTCTCAGAGATAGCCCATGTTGGGGTAATGTTGCATTATTAGGGGTGGGCGGTACAGCTGGGGCTTCGTGTTCCAGGTTGCTATTGCACTCATACCCCCTTGGTCCTTGTTGGCGACGCAGTCGGGCCCCTCCTGGTGGCCCGGGGGTGTTCGCCCGGCGGGACATTTTCATGTGTCCGACCCCTACTCCCTCCCATCTGTCTTCATATGGGGGGAATCTGGTGGGTCAATACGGGACACATTTATCTCTTCTCCTTCTCTCTTTTCTGTCTCTTACTCTCTGTTTCTCCCCTCTTCCCTACTCCAACTTACTCCTTCCCTTCCCCGACGGAGTCCGGTGATACGGTTACTCATATTCTACTGGTCTATCCTCTTGGCGTTTTAAGTTGTGGATGGCAAAGACATTATGATGCCTGACCTAACAACTATTTGCTCCCTCAATGTTAAGGGGCTCAATACCGCACAAAAGCGCTCACAAATTTTTGCCCTGTTGAAAAAGCAGAAACCTGCGATTCTCCTTCTACAGGAAACCCATTTTAAAGAATCGAATATCCCTACGCTCACTAAATTTGGCTATTCCTCCTGGTTTCACAGCCACTTTGGTTCTAAGGCCGCAAGAGGGGTTAGTATTGCCTTCAGGTCTGGTCTCCCCTTTGTTCCCCAGACACATCTGACGGACTGTGAAGGTCGATATCTTTTTGTTAAAGGTAAGCTAGGCCCCATGACGCTGACCATTGTGAATTTATACGCTCCAAACACCAACCAAACTCCTTGGATTCTGTCAGTGCTCCCCAAGGTTCGGGCCTTTGCAGAGGGTACGATTGTGTTGGGTGGGGACCTAAATCTGGCGTTGTGCCCCCTTGTGGATTCCTCCAGCAGGAGGCCTCTCGTGGGGAACTCTAAACTTTCCGCTGTTAAACGGGCACTGGCGGCTTTGGATCTGGTGGACACCTGGAGAGCCGCCCACCCTCTGGCGAGAGATTACACCTTTTATTCTATAGTACACAAATCTTACCACCGCTTGGACTACGTCTTTTTATCTAAGCGTTCTCTGTCTTGCGTGGAAGGAGTCTCCATTGGTAATATAGCAATTTCGGATCATGCTCCTGTAACTTTGAAGTTACGCCTTCCTACTGAGTTCAATCGTCCTTTCACTTGGAAACTTAATGAATCCTTTTTAAATGACGAAAGTACTGTGCGAGACTTTAGTGGGAAACTTAAAGAATATTTTACCTAAATGACAATGAAGAAGTCTCTATCCCGATACAATGGGAGGCCCATAAGGCTTATGTACGTGGTTTGTTTATGTCTCTGGGTTCCTTTAAGAAAAAACAACGCAATGAGGAGATTGATGCGCTTCTACGCACAATCAACACTCTTGAACAAACACATAATTATCCAAAGCGGAAAGTACATTGGAGGAACTACTGTCAGCTAGGACCAAACTTAAGACATATTTGTCCTTGAAATTCATGAGGTCCCTCCTCTACGCGAGACAGAGACTGTATGCTCAAGGGGACCGCGGTGGTAAGTTGATGTCCGCTTATGTTAGAGCCACCCGGCCGAACACATTAATCTCCGCGATTCGCAAACCGGATGGTTCCCGGGTGTCCACCTCTAAATTGATAGGGGAACAGTTTTGTTCCTACTATGAAACCTTATATGGTCTACACCCTAACAGATCCTCATCCCAACAACGTGCACATCTGGGAAAGGTCAAATCCTTTTTAAACTCATTGCAACTTCCATCTCTCTCTTCGGAAGAACAGGCAGCTCTTATGAAACCCTTCAGCGGGGAGGAGATCTTGCAGGTACTTAAGTCCATCCCATCGGGGAAGAGCCCAGGTCCTGACGGTCTTCCGATATCTTATTACAAAAAATTGAGCCAAGTATTACTGCCGCAATTGGAGCGATGGTGCGGGTCTCTAGCACAGGGTGAAGGGCTTCCGGCGCAGGCCCTGATGGCCCATATAGCTGTGATACCAAAAGAGGGGAAGGACTCCACCCTGTGCAGTAGTTATAGACCAATTTCCTTGCTAAATGTAGACGTAAAATTATGGGCAAAATTATTGTCTTCCCGCTTGCAGAGTCTCCTACCCCGCTTGATTCACCCAGACCAGACGGGGTTTGTCCCTGGGAGAGAGGGCAGGAGTAACACATGCCGAGTTCTTAGTTTAATACATTATGCTGGGAGTCGGGGAGTTCCGTTGGCATTGCTGGGGACGGACGCGGAGAAGGCATTTGATAGAATCGATTGGACTTTCATGAGATCGGTATTGCTGAGGTTTGGTCTGCCGCCGGCCTTTGTGACATCGATTTTCTCGCTCTACAATCAACCGACGGCTTCAGTCAAAGTGAACGGTGCCTTCTCGCGTTCGTTCTTGGTCGCCAACGGAACCAGGCAGGGATGCCCATTGTCTCCATCCCTATTTGTTCTTTGCATGGAGACTCTTTTGCAATGGATCCGAACTCGGAGTCAGTTGCGGGGTCTCATAGTTGGGGAGCGACACCATCTAACGGCTGCATATGCTGATGACCTGTTACTATTCCTCTCTGACCCACAGCAAGCATTTCCCGAGTTGATGAAGATTTTCGAGATGTTCGGTGAGATCTCGAATTTCAAAGTCAACTACCAGAAATCTGAGGCCTTAAATGTGTCGGTCCCCTCATGTCACATTGCTACTTTGCGCAGTATGTTTCCCTTCCAATGGCCGTCACGAGGTATTATATATCTTGGTATAAAGTTGAGCAGAGATATTTCTGCGATCTTCCCGAATAACCATATCCCGGCGCTGGAAAAGATTAGGAAGAGACTTGAGTCACTACGAGTCCCCTTCATGTCTTGGCTTGGCCGGAAAACATATTTGGTCTCTTATATAATGCCCAAACTGCTGTACATTATCCAGGCTGCTCCTGTGTTTGTACCAAAGTCCTTTTTTAAGAATGTACGGAGCCTCTTTCTGAACTTTTTGTGGAGGGGCGGTAGAAGTAGAGTTGCTTATAAAATTTTGAGGCTACCTCGTAGAGCCGGAGGTATTAACCTCACGGATTTGGAGACCTACTATGAATCAATACAGCTCTTACGCTGGTTAGACATCTGCAGACATGTTGGGAACTCGGACTCAGCCATAATAGACCTGGAATTACTGTCGAGCAGGGATAGAGCTGCTTTTTGGGTTCCCGCTTTGGGAAACACGACTAAGGTGCTACGAAATCCGATGCTGAAGGGGTTAATGACTGTATGGAAACGCAACGGGTCAGACTCACGTCTGTCGCCCTTCCCCTCTCCGCTGTTGCCGGCCAGTCTTATCCCGTTCGCTAACTCGTCATCTGATATAGACGCCATTTCCTTAGACCTGTGGTCCCGACTGCGTGTTCCCATATCATTCTTCATGCCGCATGGTTCGCCGCCCTCTGAGACGTTTTTCTTGGAACACCTTTACCTTTTGTCCCAAACTTTCTACAACGACGACATTTTCAATTCAATTGTAAAACCTTTAATTTAAACCATTCAACTACACGCAGCGCCACCCAGTTTGAACAACAACTACTTGAGGCCTCATTTCCCCGATGTTCTCTCTCTACTATGTACGCATCTCAGATAACACCTGCTGAAGTGTTTAAGCCTTCCTACTTAATTGAGTGGGAACGCGAGTTGGGTTGTTGCTTTTCAGAAGAAACAACACAGCAGATCTTGAACCGCTCACACGGATTCTCACGTTGTGTACGGCTAAAAGAAAATTCGTTAAAATTGTTGACCCGCTGGTACATAACACCGGAGATGTTGCAGAAATGGGGCCTTACTGTTGATGCTTTATGCTGGAGATGTAGATCTGCCAGAGGTACTTTGTCACATATTTGGTGGCACTGCGCTGCGGTTGCCCCTTTTTGGAAAACAGTAGAAGACACCACCCGTAGGATCTGTGATCCGAACTTTACACTCACCAGGGACTTGGTACTGCTCTGGTGTAACACCCCTAATTATACCCCACATAAAAAGAAACTTAGCACTCACCTTCTGATGGCAGCCAGATGGTTGATCCCTCTTCAATGGCGATCGGTGACTCCGCCGACACTAGATATGTGGCTTGCAAAAGTGGACGACATATACAAATTGGAAGACCTCACAGCCAGATTGGAATTGCGTTACACGGCATTTGAGAAACTTTGGGCTCCTTGGGTAGACTACAAGGCCTCAGACTAGCTCTGAATCCAGTGCCACTTGGATGGTTGAGTGGTTGAATGGTAGACATCGGACTCCGTCACCTCCTTTCCTTCACTCCTTCCCCCCCACCCTCCCCACCGCTTCTCCATTTCTATATCTTCACTCATTCTATCTTTCCTCTGATTTGTACTCAAGTCGCCCTTGACTTATTCTCCCACACATTGGGCTCTCTTCCTTATTTTCTTTCTTCTCTGTTTTCTTCTTTTTCCTTGTTCTACATGAGGTTTAATTCATTTGGTTTTAATTTGTTTTTGCTTAAACGTGATGTAACGTAATGTTTGTTTCTTTGTTTCTTTGCTTTATACTGTTGTACTCTCTTTGTGAAATAAACAGAGAATTTACAAAAAAAGAACTCTCTGGTTCTTATGGAGTCAGGGTGCACCTGACTGACCAATTACCATTAGCCCTCTAGTATTTAGGGCAGCTCCACCCTGTGGATCTTGCCTGTGCAATGTGATAACTCAGTTAGTGTCTTGCTACTGAGCTGCCAGGTCTTGCTCTGTGTTCCTCCATCTTTGGAGGCTTTACTCCTAGCTTTGCCTTGTACCTGCTTGTCCGCCCTCCAGGAGGCAGAATATCCTGGCCCCTGTGTCTTTGTCCCTTTACCTTGTCTCGTGTCATTTCCTTGTCTGAACTCTGTCCTACCTCTGTCTCTTAGTCTCCTTGTCTGTGGTTTCCTTACCTGCTGTGTCTTGCCTAGTGTTCTATCTGAATCTCTTTCTGCCTCTTCTGCACTCCCGCGGTTCTGCTCCGTTCCACTCTGCTTTGCTCCTGCCACTGCATTAATCTCTTGCTGCAGCTCCTCTGCGCATGTCTTGCGGTTCCGCTCTGCTTCACTCCTGCAGCTGCTGAACCTATTGTTGCAGCTTATCTCCTCACATCTTGCGGTTCTGCTCTGCTTCACTCCTGCAGCTGCAGACCCTTTTGTTGCAGCTTCTCTCCGCACATCTTGCCTCCATTGAGGAGAAAAAAAATCCTCCTATGGCCCCCAGAGAAAAAGAGGAAAAAATATATAAAAAAATTCTGAGAACCTCTTTTTTTTTTTTTTTTTTTTAACTATTCATTCCTTCTTTAGAGTACCCTAGAATCTAAAGTCAGGCCAGTGATTCTGTTATATGGTAACCGAGGAGGACAACAAAGAAATGGGCTATGCAGCACAACACCAGAGAGGGTGATTGCAGACCCCTAAACTGACAACACAACTAGAATTAGCCGTGGGACGTACCTACGATGACCTAGACGCCTCGTCACAGCCAAAGAGTTAACTAAGCCTAAAGAGAGAAAGGGAAGGCTACCTGCCCCAGAGTAGAGCCCCCAAAGGAATAGATAGCCCCCAAACATATATTGTCGGTGAGTCAGATGAAGCACAAACACAGACAGAAAATAGTGTAAGCAAATACTGGGGCCCAAAGTGTCTAGATAGAACAGGACAGAAAAGATACTGTCTGCAACCCTGCAAAAACACTAAGAAAAATTCCAACACGTCTGATATGCAAAAATACAGAGTTCACACGACTTCTCCCCCGCTAAATCAGAACTCTGGTGTGAACTGGACGCCAAACAACAGATAATAAAATAACAGGGAACTAGAAATGCATAAGCTGTGGCAAATGAGAACAGAGTCCTGCACAGGCCCCCGCAGGGGACCTGGCTGAACTAACTCCAGCAAGACAGAAAACAGAGAAAAGCAAAAGGTAAACAAATGCCACAGAAATAAACAGCAAAATAGCTTATCTGAAAGATGCAGGACACAGCAGGGAGCAAGCAGACTTCCAAATGGCTCAGGAAGAAAACAAATCACCGGCAAGAATCATGGAAGGCTGCTCACTTAAATCTCCCCAGTCAGTAACACCTGATTTCCAATCATCCTTATCAGGTGGGAGACTTCTGTTAGCCAGGGCAGCTTCATTACAAGCAACAACGACCAGAGGGAGCCCAAACTCAGAAGTCATATTAAAGTGTTCACAACACATCTCCCTCCCCCGGCCTGTGTTCCTGGACTGTAATGTAATCAGACCTAGCTCCACCTCACTTGTACTGCATCTAGTGAGGGATTCTGTCTTTGTTCTTCTTAGCATGGGACTCATCCAATACACAAACTTGTAAGAGAGAATGGAGCCAGTAGTTACTGGAAGCTTCTCAATGTAGCCACATTTTAAAAGTTGGTGTTAACCTCCCCCATCGATGTGCTGATCCCAGGAAAAATAGACTCATGTGTTGTGAAAATATATCGTAGCACTACCGTGATGGTGCACAAGTAGGTTTCCCAACCAAAATACCGTGAATAGATAGACTTGGCACTCAACTTTAGAAGATTAATTCCAGATTTATTGCAGTCAAAAACCAGATGGAAACGTTTCGGTCCAACAAGGACCTTTCTCAATCCGACTGCTTGTGACGAGGGAATAGTATGAATGAAAAGGCAGCTTGCCTTTACGGAAGAGAATTCCTCTTATAATTTTATTATTTGCGTTCCTGAGAGATTGTCCCTATTTAGGGCATTGTCTCAAGTGAGATCCAGAGATAAGGGCCAGGACGATTCCCAAAATGACTGGGCTGGGAATAGCAAGGGCGCAGGTCTCTCCCATCTGATGCGGAGTCCACCGCTTGTCAGCTAGGATGAAATGCCGGCGGAGCCCCCCACGCTGCCCAGAGCCCCGCTGCTGCCCGGACACCACCACCGCACCACAGGCTGCATCGGGACCACCACCGGAGGCTCCTGGTGGCCTTCCTTCAGCCCGGCACCGCATCGCAGCTGCGGGGGGCTTTCCGGCTAGGACAAAATGCTGGTGGAGCCCCCCATGCAGCCCAGAGCCCCGCTGCTGCCCCGACACCACCACTGCACCGCAGGGAAGCTGCATTGGGACTGCCACCAGATTTGTGAGTATATGGCCACCCCACAGAACACAGCCAACCCACAGTGCCCAACCACCCCACAGAACACAGCCACCCCACAGAACACAGTCACCCCACAGAGCACAGCCACCCCACTGAACACAGCCACCCCACAGAACACAGCCACCCCACAGAGCACCACTACCGCACCAGCCTGGACCACCGAACTACCCCAGTGACCACTCCTCTACCTCTGCTGATCCGTTCGCTGGTAAGCTTAATGCGGACTGTAAGACGGACCCCCATTTGACACATTATTTTTTTTCCCAATTTTCCTTCTGAAAATTTGAGGTGCGTCTTATGGTCCGGTGCGTCTTATAGTCCGAAAAATACGGTAGATGCTCATGAGGAGAACATAATTTTACCTCTATACAAGTCACTGGTGCAACCACACTTAGAATACTGTGTACAGTTCTGGTCTCCAGTGTATAAGAAAGACATAGCTGAACTGGAGTGGGTGCAGAGAAGAGCGACCAAGGTTATTAGAGAACTGGGGGGTCTGCAATACCAGGACAGGTTATTACACTTGGGGTTATTTAGTTTGGAAAAACGAAGGCTTAGGGGTGATCTTATTACAATATATAAATATATGAGGGGACAGTACAAAGACCTGTGACGGGGACAAGGGGGCATCCTCTACGTCTGGAGGAAAGAAGGTTTAGTCATAATCACAGACGCAGATTCTTTACTGTAAGAGCAGTGAGACTATGGAACTCTCTGCCGTCTAATGTTGTAATGAGTGATTCCCTACTAAAATTTAAGAAGGCACTGGATTCCTTTCTTGAAAAGTATAATATTACAGGCTATATTCACTAGTTTCCTAGATATGGCGTTGATCCAGGGAGCTAGTCTGATTGCCGTATGTGGAGTCGGGAAGGAATTTTTTTCCCCAATGTGAAGCTTACTGTTTGCCACTTGGGTTTTTTTGCCTTCCTCTGGATCAACATGTTAGGGCAGGTTAGGATAGGATATGGGTTGAACTAGATGGACTTAAAGTCTTCCTTCAACCTTAATAACTATGTTACTATATGTCCTAAAGCTTCAGGAAACCCTGGCTCAACTTGCTAGTTTTGCTCAGGATCATGTGCGGATGGCTCAAACCAGACAGATGACATGGCATGATCGCAAAGCCCGCTATCGGGAGTTTGCAGAAGGACAACAGGTCTTAATGATTGTTCCCCATCGGCAAAATAAACTACAGACAACATGGGAGGGTCCCTTCTGGGTTCTCAGAAAACTTAACCAATTACCTGTCATGGGTGCATCGCCACGAAGATCGTCGCGATTGCACATTCTGACTTCTCACAGCTGAGCTGCTGTTTCTTTGTGTTTGGTTATGAGAGAGTTAATTTTACCTAGCTCTTTGCTAAGACTAGGTCCAGCCTCGCCCGGCTGCTTTGGATTATGTTCTAATTAGTTTCCTTTATATTCCTGCCAGTCTGGGTGTTGGATGCCGGTGAAAGCATTCATATAGTTTAGCAGACTGGATCGGTTCTGGGAATACATAAGCTAAGAGCTCCTTAGTTGTTTTACTCTTACAGCTTATAGTTTATCTCTGAGACCTAAGGTGTTCCTACTGTGTGTGAGTGTTGTATGTAAGACTTTATTTACTTTATTTCTTATCTTTCTTGTATGTCTTTCTGTTCATTAACCGTTACCTGGTCATTCCCTTTGGTGGTATTCAGGGTCCTTCTTAGGACTAGAATACAGTTGGCAGGGATTGATAGGAGACAGGGTTTACGCTGGTGGCCTGGACCTCTGTACCTTTAACAGTACCTCCAGGTTGAGGGATTAGTTAGGACCCCAGTTAGGGTCAGCTTAGACCCCGGTCACCCTCTAGCCGGAGACAGCGTATAACGGATTCCGTTTTGACCCACTGGACTTTCTGTCAGGTAAATCTATGTTATCATATAGCTATGCGCATGTTATATAGTATGTTGCCCTTTTGATATAGATTATTGTCATCACATATATATATCTGCTATACAGCGTGACATTTTCACCGGCCCATACTAAAGATTCTCCCAGCTATCATTGATCCAGTAGCCCAGCTGGCCCGGCAGTTGCAGGGATTGTCCATGGAGTTGGCAGACATTAAGTCCAAGGTTTTGTCCCCCCGGAGCAAACCAGATCTGAACCTAAGGTTGCTCTCCCGGACAGGTTCACTGGTGGGCGGGACAAATTTTTTACTTTCCGGGAGGCATGTAAATTGTACTTTCGGCTGCGGCCTCGGTCATCTGGGAGTGAAGAGCAGAGGGTGGGAATTGTTATCTCGCTCTTACAAGGGGATCCTCAATCTTGGGCGTTCTCTATTCCTCCAGGCTCCCCAGATCTCCAGTCAGTGGATCGATTTTTTACTGCCCTGGGTCTGGTATATGATGATCCGGATCGAGTCTCCCTTGCTGAAACAAGGTTACGTAAAATACGGCAAGGAAATCGTCCAGCGGAGGAATATTCTTCTGAGTTCCGTAGATGGGCAACAGATACTCAGTGGAATGACCCCGCTCTTAGGAGCCAGTTTTGTCAAGGGTTGTCTGACAAATTAAAAGATGTGTTGGCTCAGTATGATTCTCCTCCATCACTGGAGGCTGCTATGGCCCTCGCTATTCGCATTGATAGACGTCTTCGGGGAAGACGCGAGGTAACTCCGCCCCCCGTGATGACTCCACCTACTACTAAAGTTCCTTATACTGAGGTTCCCCTGGTCTGTTCTGAGGAACCCATGCAGTTGGGAGGGACATCATTTTGTAGGAGGGAATCAGCGGTGCGCCGCAAGACTAGAAGGTGTTTCTTTTGCGGGAGAGAGGGACATTTTGTTGGGGGGTGTCCATCCCGGACCTCTTTGAACCAAGGAGTTAACCTGGGAGTGTGTATTTCGTCCCCAAATCCCTCTCAGTTTCTCGTGCCTGCGGAGGTGGTGATTGGTACTAGAACTGAGAGGATTTCTGTTTTTCTTGATAGTGGGTCCGGGGCTAATCTGGTGGACACTCGGTTTGCCCAGGTGCATGGTATGCAACTGAGTGTATTGGCCAAACCGGTCCCTATACTCTCTATTGATTCTAGACCTCTTGGTCAAGGTAGCTTGGTACAAGCTGTTCATAACATAGATCTTCGAGTAGGGGCAATACATAAAGAGCAATTGTCTTGTTATGTGTTGGAGGGTCTGCCTGCTCCTATTGTGTTGGGACTTCCTTGGTTGGCTAAACATAACCCAGTGATTGATTGGCAATCCAGAAAGATAAGCCAGTGGGGTGAATTTTGCAAGAATAACTGCATGAGCACGGTCATCGGTGCGGTTGTGCCTAGGACTTTGCCTCCTTTTCTGGAGGACTTTTGGGAGAAGTTCTCAGAGGAGGGGTGTAAAGAGTTACCTCCTCATCGCACATATGACTTCTCAATAAAGTTGCTTCCTGATGCCTTATCTCGTACTTTCCCAGGGGTCGGGAAGACGGATGATCCGGTTCCTATTCCTCAGGAGGGAGTTGTAGTGTCAGCTGTATGCTCTGAGCTTGAGGGGGAGGTATTGGGGGCTCAGGGGGACGCCCCTGTGGGACTTCCAGGGAGACTGATAGTTCCAGATCGTTTAAGACTGAAGGTTACGGAGAACCCTTACAAACGGATGGCTGATAGGAGGAGAGTTTCTGGTCTAGATCTGAGGGTGAACGATTTGGTGTGGTTGTCTACCAGGAATATAAAACTTAAAGTTCCCTCCTGGAGGTTGGGTCCCAGATTCATCGGGCCATACAGGATCAGTTCCATAATTAATCCTGTGGCATTTCGTCTGGACCTCCCTCCTACGTTTAAAATTCATAATATGTTTCACAAGTCATTACTTAAAAAGTATGTGGCACCAGTCATACCGTCACCTCTACCTCCTCCTTCAGTGGTAGTCAATGATAACGTGGAAGTTCATTGTAGGGGGTATGGTCCTGAGGAGAGGACGTGGGTCCCTGCGTCTGATGATAACGCAGATCGATTGGTTCGGACCTTTCACACAATTTACCCGGACAGACCTGGTCATGAGGGTCCGGAGGCCCCTCGTAGAAGAGGGGGTACTGTCATGGGTGCATCGCCACGAAGATCGTCGCGATTGCACATTCTGACTTCTCACAGCTGAGCTGCTGTTTCTTTGTGTTTGGTTATGAGAGAGTTAATTTTACCTAGCTCTTTGCTAAGACTAGGTCCAGCCTCGCCCGGCTGCTTTGGATTATGTTCTAATTAGTTTCCTTTATATTCCTGCCAGTCTGGGTGTTGGATGCCGGTGAAAGCATTCATATAGTTTAGCAGACTGGATCGGTTCTGGGAATACTTAAGCTAAGAGCTCCTTAGTTGTTTTACTCTTACAGCTTATAGTTTATCTCTGAGACCTAAGGTGTTCCTACTGTGTGTGAGTGTTGTATGTAAGACTTTATTTACTTTATTTCTTATCTTTCTTGTATGTCTTTCTGTTCATTAACCGTTACCTGGTCATTCCCTTTGGTGGTATTCAGGGTCCTTCTTAGGACTAGAATACAGTTGGCAGGGATTGATAGGAGACAGGGTTTACGCTGGTGGCCTGGACCTCTGTACCTTTAACAGTACCTCCAGGTTGAGGGATTAGTTAGGACCCCAGTTAGGGTCAGCTTAGACCCCGGTCACCCTCTAGCCGGAGACAGCGTATAACGGATTCCGTTTTGACCCACTGGACTTTCTGTCAGGTAAATCTATGTTATCATATAGCTATGCGCATGTTATATAGTATGTTGCCCTTTTGATATAGATTATTGTCATCACATATATATATCTGCTATACAGCGTGACATTACCTCATTGCTTTAGATGACCAGGGTTTAAGACAAAAGACTGTCCATGTGAATATGATTAAGGAGTACCATGACCGGACCCCACCAGTGATAGCAGCTGTTGGCTAGCTTCAGAAGACAGTCAGGAGGAGGATGACTGACTACCTGATCTTGTGCTAGCCGCAAGAGCCACATCCACTGTGGAACAGGTGCCACTGAGAGATCACCTGGATTCCTTACAGAAAAACCAAATGCTGAGGGGTGCTCCATCAGAGACAGGCTGCTTTCTCATCCCAACCGGGTCGAACCACAGTAACCCAACATCATGTGGACACTCCAGGCATCCGTCCCATACAGCAAGCTCTTTACCGGGTATTAGAATCAGTTAGAAACACCATGCAGCATGAACTGGAGGAGATGCTACAGTTTGGGGTAATTCAGGCCTCCCATAGCCCTTGGGCCTCCCCTGTGGTGTTAGTACCCAAGAAAGATGGGAGTACTCGATTTTGTGTGGACTACAGACAACTAAATGACCATACCATTAGTGATCTTTATCCAATGCCCCGTATTGATAAACTTCTAGTACAGCTAGCTGGGGCCCGATATGTCACTACCTTGGATCTCAGTAAGGGATATTGGCAAATCCCTCTGACGGAGGGAGAGAGAAAAAGGTCGGCTTTCATAACCCCCTTTGGTCGGTATGAAATTCTAAACATGCTTTTCGGAATGAAGAATGCCCCTGCAACCTTTCAGAGAATGGTAGACCAGATACTCTGGGCATGTGGCGATTTTGCTTGTGCCTACTTGGATGATATTGCCATTTTCAGCCAGATGTGGGAGGAACAGATGAACCACATAGCAGTTGTTCTTGACTGGATTCTTGCAGCAGGCCTGACTATTCGACCTGATAAATGCCAATTGGGGATGGGTGAAGTCCAGTACCTAGGGCATAGAGTAGGAGGAGGGAAGCTACATCCTGAACCTGCCAAAATCCAGGCTATTAGAGATTGGCCTGTACCCCAAACCAAGAAACAAGTTATGGCTTTTTTGGGCACTGCCAGTTATTACCGAAAGATTGTCCCTCATTTCAGCACTGTGGCCAAGTCTCTCACAGACTTCACCAGGAAAACCATGCCCCGTGTGGTGACGTGGACTCCAGCCTGTGATGAGGCTATTAATCAGCTGAAGGACGCCCTGGTCTGTGACCCTGTTCTGGCTGCTCCAGACTAGAAGAGGAGGTTAATTGTGCAGACAGATGCCTCTTCTTATGGACTGGGGGCTGTACTCAGCCAGGTAAATGCAGCTGGGGAGGAGCACCCCATTGCCTAGTACTTCTAGTACAGCTAGCTGGGGCCCGATATGTCACTACCTTGGATCTCAGTAAGGGATATTGGCAAATCCCTCTGACGGAGGGAGAGAGAAAAAGGTCGGCTTTCATAACCCCCTTTGGTCGGTATGAAATTCTAAACATGCTTTTCGGAATGAAGAATGCCCCTGCAACCTTTCAGAGAATGGTAGACCAGATACTCTGGGCATGTGGCGATTTTGCTTGTGCCTACTTGGATGATATTGCCATTTTCAGCCAGATGTGGGAGGAACAGATGAACCACATAGCAGTTGTTCTTGACTGGATTCTTGCAGCAGGCCTGACTATTCGACCTGATAAATGCCAATTGGGGATGGGTGAAGTCCAGTACCTAGGGCATAGAGTAGGAGGAGGGAAGCTACATCCTGAACCTGCCAAAATCCAGGCTATTAGAGATTGGCCTGTACCCCAAACCAAGAAACAAGTTATGGCTTTTTTGGGCACTGCCAGTTATTACCGAAAGATTGTCCCTCATTTCAGCACTGTGGCCAAGTCTCTCACAGACTTCACCAGGAAAACCATGCCCGTGTGGTGACGTGGACTCCAGCCTGTGATGAGGCTATTAATCAGCTGAAGGACGCCCTGGTCTGTGACCCTGTTCTGGCTGCTCCAGACTAGAAGAGGAGGTTAATTGTGCAGACAGATGCCTTCTTCATGGACTGGGGGCTGTACTCAGCCAGGTAAATGCAGCTGGGGAGGAGCACCCCATTGCCTACCTCAGTGAGAAATTGCTGGACCGAGAAGTGGCCTATGCAACCATTAAAAAAGAATGCCTGGCTGTAGTATGGGGCCTCAGGAAACTAAGGCCACATCTGTATGGACGAGAATTCACTGAGATTACTGATCACAATCCACTCACTTGGTTGAACAGAGTCTCTGGGGACAATGGACGCTTACTACAATGGAGCCTGGCTCTTCAACCCTATAACTTTACAATACAATATAGAAGAGGCAGCCAACAGCAAAATGCATAAATGAAAAAACAGCTGCAGTCAAAAAATTTTTTTTCAATGCAAGTGCAAGAATTTATTGAGGTCACCACAGAATAACGTGTTGGGTAACGTTTCGACCCCGTGTCGGGTCTTTTTCAAACTTTAGGGTAAATCATGAAGAGGAGACAAGAAAGGCCACTGCGGGATATGTATACTTGGAGGGCTAGAGGCCATATATGTAGAAGTCCAGCAGGGAGAGGACCAGGTGGAAGTCCTAGGATATGCTGTTAGGTTGGAACTGAATGTGCCGTCTGTGGTGGTGTCTGCAAAATGCAGACGGATTGTCCAGGGAGGAGGAACCCTGAGTCCTGTCAGCCATGACCACGTGTATTTGACCAGTAACTTGTAGAGGTCACTAGTCCGTACACAAATTTAGGGGGGAAGGGGTTGTAACAGCATGTCCCTCCCCCGACCTGTGTTCCTGGACTGTAATGTAATCAGGCCTTGGCCCACCTCACTTGTACTACATCTAGTGAGGGATTCTGTCTTTGTTCTTCTCAGCATGGGACTCATCCAATACACAAACTTGTAAGATAGAATGGAGCCGATAGTTTCTGAAAGCTTCTCAATGTAGCCACATTTTAAAAGTTGGTGTTAACCTCCCCCATCGATGGGCTGATCACAGGACAAAAGATTCGTGTGTTGGCTGAGTCAGTTGTGTGGTGACTTGTGAAGGGCTGGGATATTATGCTGAGGCGAGATCCCGGTGACCATGTGGATTGTTAGAGGCTGCCATGTGGGACTGTGTTGTGTCCCTCATCTGCTGGATCCATTGAATTCACCCAAGAACTATTTCTGTTTTCCTGGCGTCAGATTGCTGGGTGGCGCGCCCGGATCTGCTCCCTTTGTGTGGACTCATTGTGGACTAATTACGGAATTACTTTCATTTGTGTTGTCCCAGTTCCGTTCCAATAAATCTTGTTGGATAGTTTATTGGCCTGGTGTCTCTTCCTGCTATGTCGCATACCCCGTCACAGCCTGTCGCCCCACAGTGCTGTATATTCCCCCTCCCTCAGTGCTGTATTTCCCCCCCAGAGCTGCATATGAGCCCCCAAGTGATATGCATCATATGCTCCATCTGCAATAAGCTTCATGTGATTCATGACCTCTTTCTCTCTCGCAATCTTGCTTTCCTCGCCCTCACAGAAACATGGCTGACACCCTCTGACACCGCCTCCCCTGCTGCGCTGTGTTACGGTGGCCTCCAATTCACCCACACTCCTCGCCCTGGAAACAGACATGGTGGAGGAGTGGGTGTTCTCCTTTCCTCTAACTGCAACTTTAACACAATCCCACCTCTTCCCTCCCTAATCCTCTCTTCCTTTGAAGTCCACTCTGTCCGCATCTACTCTCCCTCCAACCTCCAAGTGGCCGTCATATACCGACCTCCAGGCCCGACCACTGCCTTCATCGACCAATTCACTACCTGGCTTCTTCACTTTCTCTCCACTGACATCCCCACCATCATCATGGGTGACTTCAACATTCCCACTGATACCCTTCAGTCAGCAGCCTCCAAACTTCTGTCCCTTACTTCATCCTTTGGACTTACTCAGTGGTCCTCCTCAGCCACCCACAAGGATGGTCATACATTAGACTTGGTCTTCACCCGCCTCTGCTCTCTATCTAACTTCACCACCTCCCCTCTCCCTCTATCCGACCACCATCTACTCACTTTCTCATCCCTGTCCTCCTCTCCTGTCACCCATGTCCAGCAACACGTGCACCCCCGCAGACACCTTGCACACCTAGACATCCACACACTCTCTGACTCTATTCTTTCACTGGCATCAATATCCTCACTCCACGATACAGACAGTGCCACTGCTTTCTACAATGCCACTCTCACATTGGCTATTGACACGGTCGCCCCTCTCGTTCATGGCAGAGTGCGACGTACCAACAGACAACCCTGGCACAATAACACCACTAAAAAGCTCCGGAAAGTGTCCAGGATTACAGAGCGGCGCTGCATTCAAACAAGCAACACTCTCTTTCAAATCTGCCCTCACCTCTGCTAAACAGGCTTACTTCACAACCCTCGTATCTTCCCTATCCTACAACCCCAAACAGTTATTCAAAACTTTTAACTCCCTCCTCCGCCCACCACTGCCCCCTCCTACCTCCCTCATCTCTGCTGAGGACTTTGCCACACACTTCAAAAATAAGATCGACCAAACAAGGCAAGTCTTCATTGTTCAACCACCTCAACCACTTTGTATACCAGACCAAGGCCTAAACCTCATAACCTCCCTCTCCAACATCACCGAAGGGGAGCTTAATTGTCTTCTCTCCAAATCGCACCTCACAACCTGTGCACTTGACCCCATCCCAACCCACCTCCTCCCCAACCTCACCACCACTATTATTCCATCCCTAACCCACCTCTTCAACCTATCACTAACTTCCGGTACCTTCCCTTCTGCTTTCAAGCATGCCACAATCACGCCTATCCTTAAAAAGCCAACCCTCGACCCAACCGCTATGTCCAGCTATCGCCCAATATCGCTGCTCCCATTCGCTTCCAAACTCCTGGAGCTGCATGTCCACGCTGAGCTTTCCTACCACTTCTCTTCTAACTTGCTCTTTGACACTCTACAATCTGGTTTCCGCCCCCATCACTCCACTGAGACAGCCCTGACCAAAATTACTAATGACCTACTTACAGCCAAAGCAAACGGACAATACTCTATACTCCTGCTTCTTGACCTGTCCTCTGCTTTTGACACAGTTGACCACTGCCTTCTACTACAGATTCTTTCCTCCTTTGGCGTCAAAGACCTCGCCCTATCTTGGATCTCCTCATACCTTTCCAACCGCACATTCAGCGTCTCCCACTCCCACACTACCTCCTCGTCCCACCCTCTCTCTGTTGGAGTTCCCCAAGGCTCTGTTCTAGGACCCCTACTCTTCTCAATCTATACACTTGGCCTGGGGCAACTCATAAAGTCCCACGGATTCCAGTACCACCTTTACGCTGATGACACTCAGATCTACCTCTCTGGCCCAGACATCACTTCTCTGCTATCCAGAATCCCGGAGTGTCTATCAGCCATATCCTCCTTCTTCTCCTCCGCTTCCTCAAACTCAATGTGGACAAATCTGAATCTTTCCCCCATCCCACAGATCTTCCTTACCTGACCTATCTACCACAATTAACGACATCACGCTTTCCCCCGTACCAGAAGTCCGCTGCCTCGGAGTAACCCTTGACTCTGCCCTGTCCTTCAAACCGCACATCCAAGCTCTTTCTACCTCCTGTCGCCTTCAGCTCAAAAATATTTCAAGAATCCGTCCTTTCCTCAACCCTCAATCTACTAAAATGATTGTGCACGCCCTCATCATCTCCCGCCTCGACTACTGCAACACCCTTTTCTCTGGCCTCCCTGCTAACACCCTCGCACCTCTCCAGTCCATCCTTAACTCTGCTGCACGACTAATTCACCTCTCTCCTCGCTACTCCTCCGCTTCTCCCCTCTGCAAATCTCTTCACTGGCTCCCATTCCCTCAGCGTATCCAGTTCAAATTACTAATACTGACCTACAAGGCCATCTATAATCTGTCTCCTCCATATATCTCTGAACTAATCTCCCGATATCTTCCCTCACGTAATCTCCGATCCTCCCAAGACATCCTTCTCTCCTCCACTTATTCGCTCCTCACCCAACCGCCTCCAAGACTTCTCCCGAATATCTCCCATCCTCTGGAATTCTTTGCCCCAACACATCCGACTATCAAACTCATTCAGATCCTTCAGACGGAACCTGAAAACCCATCTCTTCAGGAAAGCCTACAGCCTGCAATGACCCTGCTGCCTCCTCACCACTACCAGAGTTATTGCCTCAACCAACACCGGAACTGCTGCAACCCCCCGACCTACTGTCTCCTGCCTCACAATCCTGTAGAATGTAAGCCCGAAAGGGCAGGGTCCCTCTCCCTCTGTATCAGTCTGTCATTGTTAGTTTGTTTACTGTAAGTGATACCTGTAATTTGTATGTAACCCCTTCTCATGTACAGCACCATGGAATCAATGGTGCTATAGAAATAAATATTAATAATAATAATATGCATATATGCATATTCCCCAGTGCTGCATTTACCCCAGAAGTGCTGTATATCCCCCCAGTGCTGTATATATCCCCTCACCTGGGATGTATATAGCCCCCCAGTGCTGTATATAGCCCCCAGTGCTGTATGTGACCCCACCAGTCATGTAAATTCCCCCCAGGGACATATATACCCCCAGTGCTGTCTGTGCTTCCTAGTGATGTATATAGCCCCTCAGTGATGTCTATCCCCCCAGCATCACCTGTGATGTCTATGCCCCCAGCCCCTCCTGTAATTTATGAAAAAAAACTAAATATGGCGAACATTTTTAAAATTTTGCAATTTTCAAACTTTGAATTTTTATGTCCTTAAAACAGAGAAATATGTCACACAAAATAGTTACTAAATAACATTTCCCACATGTCTACTTTACATCAGCACAATTTTGGAAATAATGGTATTTTTTATTAGGAAGTTATAAGGGTTAAAAGTTGACCAGCGATTTCTCATTTCTACAACACCATTTTTTTTAGGGACCACATCACATTTGAAGTCACTTTGAGGGGTCTATATGGCAGAAAATACCCAAAAGTGACACCATTCTAAAAACTAAACCCCTCAAGGTGCTCAAAACCACATTCAAGAAGTTTATTAACCCTTCAGGTGCTTCACAGGAATTTTTGGAATGTTTAGAAAAAAATGAACATTTACAGTAACTTTTTTCACAAAATATTTACTTCAGATCCAATTTTTTTTATTTTAGCAAGGGTAACAGGAGAAATTGGACCCCAAAAGTTGTTGTGCAATTTGTCCTGAGTACGCTGATACTCCATATGTGGGGAAGGAGCGCCGTTTGACTTTTCAGGGCTCATACTCACTGGCGACGAAAACGGATGATATTCAGCCGATAAAAAATCGGATTCAAATCTGACAAATGTTATTCAATAGGTGACATCTCATTTGCGATTTTTTTCTCAGCCGAAATCAGTGTAAGAAAAAAATTGCAACATGCTGAGATTTGATGCGAATTTGGCATGATAATCGCCAATGCAAGTCAATGGGTGCGAGAAATCATCGCACAGCACTCGCACCATGCGAGTGCTGTCCGATTTATACGCATTGGTGTCCTTTGAAAAGTCGGCAATTCATCCCGGCTACTGTAAAATCACACTGACAGCTCACAAAACACTAGATACATACACATAGAATACATATATATACATGTCATTGTGACACATACATATATATATATTTATAGTTCATACACTTCTACATAGTATAATAGCCGTTAATTCAATTACCGGCTTTTGTGAAATGACAGAACCCGACATGAAATGACACATGGTTTACATACAGTTAACCATGCCATTTCATGTATTTTGATATATGGTTTTCACTAACAATTACATGAGTGTATGTGTGTGAAATTTCACACATGTAGGGGTTAATTAAAGGTGTAAATTCGTTGAAAAAAAATGTGTGGGCTCCCGCTGTATTTTCTCCACCAGACAGACAAAGCAAGCGAGTGGGGGCAAATAATAATAGCCCAGGGAGGGTGCATTTATTTTGTGCCCCCCCTGGCTACTAACATCTGCCCCCAGACACCTCAGAAAAGGCAAATCTATAATTAGATTAGCCCTTTCTGGCACTTTGCTTGTCTATTCCCATTGCCCTGTAGCGGTGGCGAATGGGTTAATAAGGGGTTAAAGCCACCTTGCAATTGAAAGGTGACTTTAAGCCAGGTTAATAATTGAGAGCTGTCAATTAGACAACTATCAATTATTAATCCTATTGTATGAAAGAAAAATCAAACACACACACTTTAATAAAAAATCATTTTAATGAAATAATCAAACAGTTTTTGACCATCTTTTATTTTCCTGCTAAAACCATTTCCTGTAATAAAAATAAAATAAAAAAGCAAAATGATTCTTACCTATCCGATGCACAGTCAGGTCCCACACTGTAATCCATCAGAAAGGGTTAACAGGTTACAGCTAGCAGGCAGCTAATGCTGCCTGCTGAGCTGTTACCCCCTGAATGAATCAGTTCCTCTCCAGGCGAAAGGAGAGGAAGTGATTAATGTGTGAAGCTTAATTGATTTATTCCCACTTTCACTTCAGGTCAGGTCACCCTGACCTGACCTGAAGTGAAAGTGGGAAACAATCAATTAAGCTTCACACACTAATCACTTCCTCTCCTGTCGCCGGGAGAGGAACTGATTCATTCAGGGGATTACAGCTGAGCAATAAAATATGGTCCAAAACAGTGTCTTTATTTCATTAAAAGGATTAATAATTAATGTGTGTGTTTTTTTTTTCTTTCATACAATAGGATTAATAATTGATAGTTGTCTAATTGACAGCTCTCAATTATTAACCTGGCTTAAAGTCACCTTTCAATTGCAAGGTGGCT
The DNA here is from genome assembly GCA_033576555.1 of Oophaga sylvatica. Lineage (NCBI taxonomy): Eukaryota > Metazoa > Chordata > Amphibia > Anura > Dendrobatidae > Oophaga > Oophaga sylvatica. The sequence continues at coordinate 34,911 of JARQOD010003903.1, read as the reverse complement.
TTAACCCCTTATTAACCCATTCACCACCGCTACAGGGCAATGGGAATAGACGGGCAAAGTGCCAGAAAGGGCTAATCCAATTATAGATTTGCCTTTTTTGGGATGTCTGAGGGCAGATGTTAGTAGCCAGGGGGGCACAAAATAAATGCACCCTCCCTGGGCTATTATTATTTGCCCCCACTCGCTTGCTTTGTCTGTCTGGTGGAGAAAATACAGCGGGAGCCCACGCATTTTTTTTCAACGAATTTACACCTTTAATTAACCCCTACATGTGTGAAATTTCACACACATACACTCATGTAATTGTTAGTGAAAACCATATATCAAAATACATGAAATGACATGGTTAACTGTATGTAAACCATGTGTCATTTCATGTCGGGTTCTGTCATTTCACAAAAGCCGGCAATTGAATTAGCGGCTATTTTAGTATGTAGAAGTGTATCAACTATAAATATATGTATATATATATATATATATATATATTATATATATGTCACAATGACATATATATATATATATATGTATTCTATGTGTGTATATGTATTGTTTCTATTCTTTAGTAAAGCTGTCAGTGTGATTTTACAGTATAGCCGGGGATGAATTAGCGGCTATTATACTATGTAGAAGTGTATGACCTATATATATATATATATATATATATATATATATTTGTAAGGTGGCGGTGTTCACACCGTGCAGTAACTGAGGCAGTGACCCAAGCTAGTCCAAATTAAACAGCTTTTATTCAGCAACTCACGGGTTTAAACAGAAAAGTCCTCCGGTACGCAGCCGGGGTAACATCAGTCCATAAGCAATGGTTGCCGGGGACAACGGCCGCGCCAGGCCAAACAGAGCCTGACAGGTGCAGAGCCGTCCCAGGCGGGGGTTCAGCTACACACAATCCTGTGGAGCTTTCCCTGCTATCCTCTTAGCAGGGTCCAAACATAGAACAACACTAATCCTTAGTGCAGGAGTTTTAAAGACCTGTGGCAAAAGCCACTGGAAAACCCGGGTTGGAGGGAGGAGGCCGCCCCACTGCCTCCTGTGACCTCCTCCAAGAAATGAAGGCCCTGCCGGATTTTACTTAATCTGCCTTAGCCAGGTAGTCTGACTAGGTCATTGCTCACCTTCATTCCTGCATTGCAGCCGCAGCTGTGTGTGTGACTGCAATGCACTCCAATGGCTTTAATAGGTCTCTGTACACATTCTGGAGGAAATATAACGTCCCTCGTAAACGATCCCGGTCACTGCCTCACATATCCCCCCCCTCTGTTCAAACTTGGGGGGTTGAACATTTGCCACCATACAGGGTGCCCGGGACAGGGCATCCGCGTTTGCTTGCAACTTCCCAGGGCGATGTTCTACAGAGAAACTGAAATTTTGCAGTGACAGGAACCACCTGGTGACTCGCGCATTCCTCTCCTTGGCATTCCTCATCCATACCAAGGGTGAGTGGTCCATCACCAAGCGGAACTGACGCCCGAGTAAATAATAACGTAGTGATTCCAATAGCCAAACACTCCTTCTCTACCACGCTATAGTTTTTCTCTGCCAGGACAAGTTTTCTACTCAAGTAGGTGACCGGGTGCTCTTCACCATTCACTTTTTGTGACAACACCGCCCCTAGTCCTACCTCCGAGGCATCTGTCTGTACAATGAAGGTTTCATTGAAGTTGGGGCTGATGAGGACCGGCTGTCCACACAGGGCCAACTTCATGGACTGAAAGGCTTCTTCTGCCTGAGGGTTCCACCGAACCATTACCGTTTTTTTTCCTTTCAAGAGATCGGTCAGGGCCGCCGTTCGCCCGGCAAAATTAGGTATAAACCGGCGGTAATACCCAAGGATGCCAAAGAACGCCCTCACCTGTTTTGTACTCGATGGTTTAGGCCAGTTTTTTATGGCCTCAACTTTATTGATTTGGGGCTTGATAGCTCCTCGGCCTATCACATGCCCCAAATATCGAGCTTCCTCCAGCCCTATCGCACATTTTTTTGGGTTTGCCGTTAACCCCGCGGCTCTGAGAGAATCCAGCATCGCTTGTACGTGTGTTAGGTGCGTTTGCCAGTCGGTGCTAAATATGATGATATCATCTAGATACGCGGACGCGTATTCCTGATGAGGCTTGAGCACTATGTCCATCAATCTCTGAAATGTAGCCGGGGCCCCATGTAACCCAAAAGGTAAGACCACATAGTGAAATAGACCCTCCGGAGTTACGAAGGCGGTCTTTTCCTTCGCCGAATCTGTGAGAGGTACCTGCCAGTAACCCTTGGTGAGATCGAGCGTGGTAAAGTACTGGGCCTGCCCCAGTCTCTCAATCAGCTCGTCCACCCGGGCATTGGATAAAGGTCGAACTTTGACACTTCATTCAATTTCCAGAAATCATTACAGGAACGTAATGATCCGTCTGGTTTTGGAATCAGTACAATGGGGCTAGCCCACTCACTCCGTGATTCCTCTATGACGCCTAACTGAAGCATTTGTTTTACCTCAGCCGTGATGGCTTGCCTCCGGGCTTCGGGCACCCGGTACGGTCTTATTCGCACCCTTACCCAGGTTCGGTGACAATGTCATGTTGGATAACCGAAGTCCTACCTGGTAGCTCTGAGAACACGTCGGTATTGTTTTGCACCAGGGAGCGAGCCTCCCGTCGCTGCTGTTTAGTGAGGGCATCACTTATCCTGACCTCCCCCTTGGATACTTCCCTGGCTGAAGGTAGAGAACTGTAAGGTTCTTTGTATATGTTCTTGAAACTCAGTTTTTCCGTCAGCCATTTTGCTTTCTGTCTTGCTGCAGCTATCTTGCCCTCAGTCAATATGGAGTTTTCAGCTTTCATGTTCCCGCCCTGATTCTCTCCCTCTTGCTTCTTAAGCAGCCACAGCTGAGCAATCAGTGCTTCTGAATCTAGCCTGCAGTGAACCTGTGACCTGACTCCTGGAAGCCTTGGACTATGTACTCCAGCTATTCCTACTGAGGAACTCTGAACACTTGTGGACTCTGGAACCCTGCTCTTTGAAAGATCCACGTTTGCATGGACTTACGGTAACAGAGAAGAAGATCCTGAACCTGTTGTGGAGAGTGATTGCTGAGCTTAAGTTACTCTGGCCTGCTGTGTCTCCTGCTTCTGTATCTGCAAACTGTGTGACTATTTTTGCCACTTGTATGAAGTAATACAAGACCTTCTATATCAAACCTGTGTCTCATGTATTTTCATCGCACCCAAGCACAAGACGCTATATGAACTGTACTACATACATTATAAGATTCAGAAGCCAAAACGTTAGTGTCTGCTGGGTCTGGGAAGGCTGTATCTGCTGTAACTGTGGATATCAGACGTCCAGTTGTACTTTCTGTGATGACAGTGGTTGTGACTTCTCACAACCATTCCAGGTGAGCAATTCCCTTAAGTTTTTTTTCTGCAGTGTTACCACGGGTAAACACTATTGTTTTTTTTTCTCTTCCCTCTTTTGTGTCTGCTGTAACTGTGGATATCAGATGTCCGGTTGAACTTTCTGTGATGATAGTGGTTGTGACTTCTCACAACCATTCCAGGTGAGCAGTTCCCTTAATTTTTTTTTCTCTTTGCAGTGTTACCACAGGTAAACACTATTGTTTTTTTTTTCTTTTCTCCTCTCCTTCCAGTACTCCTGTCTTAAAAGATCTGGAAAATGGAGGCCCGCATAAAGGAACTTTGCGGAGTGACTGATAATATCCTTGCAGATTTACAGACTATAAAAACCCGTTTTACAAACCTACAGGACCTCACTAATCACAATTTGCAAGTGTTTGGACAGACTGCCCAGGATTTGCGAGCCAGGATTGAGGTTCTAGAGGAGCGAGTCCAGGCTCCTGCCGTAGCCCCAAGTTCTGGGATTCCCAAGTTGCCCCCTTTTCGTTTTGGCGGTGAACGTGAAAAATTCAGGGGATTTATTAACCAATGCAATCTGTTTTTTTCTGCACATGCTTCACAATTTCCCACTGAACGATCTAAAGTGCTTACTATAATTATGTTACTTACCAACAAGGCTTTGATGTGGGCAAACCCTCTGATTGAGACTGAGGATGAATGTTTGGATCATCTTGATGCTTTCATTTCAGCCATGGGGCAGGTGTTTGATGACCCCAATCGAGGTGCAACAGCTGAAGCAGCGATGTTAACTATGCGCCAAGGTAAGCACTCGGTAGCCGAATATGCCTTGGATTTCAGGAGATGGGCCCTTGATACCACCTGGGACAGTTCCGCCAAAAAATCTTTTTTTCGAAAGGGGTTGTCTCCACTAATTAAGGATGAACTTGCTCGTGCCGACCCTCCCACTGCGTTAGGTGACTTTATTAACTACTGCATCCGTATTGATGCTCGCCTGACTGAACGCAGGCAAGAGAGATGGTTCGAAAGCAATCGCACTAACCTTTTCCTACCTTCCTCCCCAGCTAAGGAACCTTTGAGTAGGATCACACGGGAACCTGAACCTGAACCCATGCAGGTAGACTCTTTACAAAGACAGGTTAGTGATGCACGCAAGGAACATCGTTTTAAGGAAAATCTATGTTTCTATTGTGGTAAGTCAGGGCACTTCATTATAAACTGCCCCAGCCGTTCTCGTAAGACTACTGCAGCACTCATTCACTGTGAGTGTTGCGAGAGGAGATCTGTCAGGTCCGAGCCTCAGGCTCCAGAGAGATCTGCAGCAACAGATCTTGATTTCTCGGACTTAAACTCCGTTACTTCTGAGGACGATGACTGTGTAAACACTGCAATTTTTCAAGTTTCCTCAGCGGTGTCCCAGCTGAGTTGTAGGAAAAACAATTCTCATTGCTTCCTTTCCATCAAACTCTGGGTTAACTCAGTCTGGGTGTCTAACTCTGCTATGATCGACTCAGGGGCAAGTGGGAATTTTATGGATGTCTCCTTTGCTCTGAAACAGGGGATACGTTCAGTGAAGAAGGCTACTCCATTACAGATGGAAACTGTGGATGGCTCCCTGCTGACCTCTGGACCAGTGGATCAGGAAACGGAGCCTTTAAGGGTCCTTATGGGTAAAGATCATCAAGAGAAACTGTCCTTTATGCTTATCTCTTCTCCCCACTTTCCCATTATTCTAGGGCTACCATGGCTGCAGGCTCAGAACCCTACCATTAACTGGGAGACCAAGGAATTACACTTTCCAGAGAAACAGATGAGTCCAGAAGTTTCAGCTTGCTCTGTTCCTAAAGGAACCATGTCAGTCCCTGAACTACCAGCTGTATACCAGGACTATGTGGATTTATGTGACAAGAAGAACGCTGACCAGCTTCCCCCTCACCGTCCATATGATTGTCCAATTGAATTATTGCCTGGAGCAGAGATACCTTTTGGTAAGATCTACCCCCTGGCGGGGCCTGAGCTAAAGGCTTTAAAGGATTACATAGACGAAAATCTAGCCAAGGGCTTCATACGCCCCTCTTCATCTCCTGCAGGTGCACCCATCTTCTTTGTGAAGAAGAAAGATGGATCTCTGAGACCCTGCGTAGACTTAGGGAACTCAATAAGGTTACTATTAGAAACCGTTATCCATTGCCTTTAATCCCTGAGTTATTGGAGAGAGTGCGGCATGCCAAAATTTTCTCTAAATTGGATCTCCGTGGGGCCTATAACTTGGTCCGTATTAGACCTGGGGATGAGTGGAAGACTGCATTCAGGTCACGCTATGGACACTTTGAATATCTAGTTATGCCTTTTGGTCTGAGTACCGCCCCAGCCACTTTCCAACACTTGGTGAATGACATCTTCAGGGATCTCCTAGATACATTCGTGGTGATTTATTTGGATGATATTCTAATTTTTTCTAATTCCACAGAGGAACATCATGGACATGTGAGAATGGTCTTGGAACGTCTAAGACAAAACCATCTTTACATCAAACTTGAAAAGTGTGAATTCCATAGGACCGAAATTCAATTTCTGGGGTATGTACTGTCTACACAAAGAATTAGTATGGATGGAAGCAAGACCCAAGCCATCAAGGATTGGCCAAGTCCTAGAAATGTGAAGGAGGTGCAGCGCTTCATCGGGTTTGCCAACTTCTATAGACGTTTCATTAGGAATTTCTCTGAGGTAGTGTCACCTATCACCCAACTTACCCGGAAAGAGTCTAGGTTCTCCTGGACTCCCCAAGCCCAGGAAGCATTTTCCCGTCTGAAAGATAAATTTACCACTGCACCTATCTTGGTACATCCCAACCCCGAACTTGCCTTCATAATAGAGGTGGATGCTTCAGATTGTGCCGTTGGAGCTATACTCTCTCAAAGAACAGGTGAGAAGAATGTCTTGCATCCCTGTGCCTTCTTTTCCCAGCAGTTGTCTTCGGCTGAGAGGAACTACGATGTGGGCAATAGAGAGTTGTTGGCCATTATTGCCGCCTTCAAAGAATGGAGACACCTTCTTCAGGGAGCTGCACAACAAATTGTCGTCCTGACAGACCATCGCAACCTTGAATTTATCAGGTCGGCTAAATGCCTGACTCCTCGCCAGGCTCGCTGGAATCTTTTCTTAAACCAATTTAATTTTGTTATTTCTTATAGACCAGGATCACGCAATGGAAAGGCTGATGCACTCTCTAGGATTCATTCAGCAGAGACCCGTCCACTTGCTCCTCCTAAGACTATTCTTCTTGACTCTAGATTCCTGGGAGTGATTCATAATCAAGACCTACTTAAGGACATCAAGGAAGCATACCATGCGGATTCCTTGTTGGCACAACCCCCAAGGGACGTAAGTCTTGTCTTTAAGAATGGTGTGTGGATTCTGGGACAACGTCTATATATTCCTGAAACAGTCAGATTGAGAGTATTGCAACTTATTCACGATTCCAAGATAGCTGGGCATAGAGGAATTCTAAAAACACAGGAATTTCTTTCTCGTTTCTTTTGGTGGCCCACTTGCAGGAAGGATGTTTTAAACTATGTCACTTCATGTGAAGTCTGTGCAAGATGCAAAACACCTCACTCCTCACCAACTGGTCTGTTGCAACCTCTTCCCACCCCGTCCCGCCCGTGGGGATCCATTTCTATGGACTTCATTGTGGAGTTACCAACCTCTCAAGGGAAGAACACCATTCTAGTGGTGGTTGACTGTCTAACAAAAGCAGCTTTTTATCCCTTGTGTCGGCTTACCCACTGCAAAACAGACATCAGATTTGATGATTAAAGATGTGTTTCGCTTACATGGAGTACCGGATGAGGTTATTTCGGATCGAGGGGTGCAATTCACTTCTAGATTTTGGCAAAATTTCTGTGCAGCATTGGACATTAAAGTAAACCTTTCTTCTGCTTTTCATCCCCAGACTAATGGACAGACCGAACGAACCAATCAAACCCTGGAGCAGTATCTTCGCTGCTTTATCTGCCACCTACAGGATGATTGGGTGGATGTACTTCCATTAGCTGAGTTCTCTTATAACAACTCTCAGAGTGCCTCCACTAAGCAGTCTCCTTTTTACTCCAATCTAGGTTATCATCCTAACATTCTACCACGATTTCCCATAGAAACGCCTTTACCAGCAGTGGCGGAAAGAATCACGTCTTTACAGAAGAATATGGATCTTCTAAAAGAGAATCTGGAATCGGCTCAGGAAAGGTACAAGAAAGCAGCAGATAAATTTCGTAAACCTGCACCAGCTTTCAAGGTAGGAGACCTGGTCTGGCTGTCAACCAGAAATCTTAAGTTAAGGATTCCATCATCTAAGTTGGGACATAAGTATATTGGACCCTATAAAATCAGTAAGATTATAAGTGCCGTTGCTTGTCGTCTTCAACTGCCCGGAACTATGAGAATCCACCCTGTCTTTCATGTATCCCTACTAAAGGCTGCAACACCCAATACGTTTCCTGGACGTTCTTCTCCTTGCCCTGACCCAGTGCTAGTCGATGGTCAGGAAGAATTTGTGGTGGAAAGGATTCTGGATTCCAGGTTATATAGAAATCAGTTACAATATTTGATTAAATGGCAAGGCTACCCAGTGGAGGACAACTCATGGAAACCAGTTAATAACGTTAATGCTCCTCGTTTGCTCCGCCAGTTTCATCAGAGGTACCCAGACAAGCCTGGTCTGAGGCCATCCGGAGGTTGTCCCTAAGGGGGGAGTAATGTAAGGTTCTTTGTATATGTTCTTGAAACTCAGTTTTTCCGTCAGCCATTTTGCTTTCTGTCTTGCTGCAGCTATCTTGCCCTCAGTCAATATGGAGTTTTCAGCTTTCATGTTCCCGCCCTGATTCTCTCCCTCTTGCTTCTTAAGCAGCCACAGCTGAGCAATCAGTGCTTCTGAATCTAGCCTGCAGTGAACCTGTGACCTGACTCCTGGAAGCCTTGGACTATGTACTCCAGCTATTCCTACTGAGGAACTCTGAACACTTGTGGACTCTGGAACCCTGCTCTTTGAAAGATCCACGTTTGCATGGACTTACGGTAACAGAGAAGAAGATCCTGAACCTGTTGTGGAGAGTGATTGCTGAGCTTAAGTTACTCTGGCCTGCTGTGTCTCCTGCTTCTGTATCTGCAAACTGTGTGACTATTTTTGCCACTTGTATGAAGTAATACAAGACCTTCTATATCAAACCTGTGTCTCATGTATTTTCATCGCACCCAAGCACAAGACGCTATATGAACTGTACTACATACATTACAAGAACTCTCCGGTGATATGCCCGGGTTGATGTCTGTAACTAAACACTCTCGATCTTTCCAAGGCTTTAGCAGGTTTACATGGTAAATCTGCTCAGGTTTACTCCTTCCGGGCTGATACACCCGGTAATTTACCTCCCCCACCTTTTCTCGAATCTCATATGGCCCTTGCCACTTGGCCATGAGTTTACTCTCGGCTGTGGGTACCAGTACTAATATCCGATCGCCCTTGTTAAAAGACCTGACTCGGGCTCTTTTATTATATGTGCGCCTCTGGGTTGCCTGGGCATCTAACAGATGTTCTTTCACGATGGGCATGACCGCCGCGATCCGGTCCTGCATACTAGCCACGTGTTCAATTATACTCTTATGTGGAGTCGGCTCTTGTTCCCATGTCTCTTTGGCTACGTCCAACAGACCCCTAGGGTGTCTGCCGTACAATAACTCAAAGGGAGAGAACCCTGTGGAAGCCTGGGGTACCTCACGGACAGCGAACATCAAATAGGGTAGCAACATGTCCCAATCCCTTCCATCCTTAGAAACCACTTTTTTTAACATGGACTTGAGGGTTCTATTGAACCGTTCTACTAACCCGTCGGTTTGAGGGTGGTACACCGAGGTGCGCAATTGTTTAATTTTTAGCAGTTTGCACAGTTCTCTTGTCATCTTGGACATAAAGGGGGTCCCCTGATCCGTCAGGATCTCCTTAGGTAGTCCCAGGCGACAGAACATGGCAAACAGTTCTCGGGCAATAAGTTTTGCCGAGGTGTGGCGTAGTGGTATAGCCTCCGGGTACCGGGTGGCATAGTCGACGACCACCAGTATGTGTTGGTGGCCACGGGCGGATTTTACAATGGGCCCTACCAAATCCATTGCAATCCGTTCAAAAGGTACCTCTATTACTGGCAGGGGTACCAATGGACTACGGAAACTTGCAGTGGGTGAGGTCAACTGACATTCGGGGCAGGATTCGCAGTACCTTTTGACCTCCGCGTAAACTCCAGGCCAAAAGAACCGCTGCAAGATACGTTCTAGAGTTTTTTTTTTCCCCTAAGTGGCCACCCAGCAAGTGTGAGTGTGCCAAATCTAGAATCACCCGACGATACGACTGAGGTGCTACCAACTGTTCCACAACCTCGTCCCTGATTTTATCTATCCTATAAAGCAACTCACCACTGACTACCATGCGTGGAAATACCATATCTGCATTGGGCTGTTGGACTACGCCGTTTACCTCTAGCACCCTTTCCTGCGCCTGAGTCAGGGTGGGATCTTGTAGCTGAGCTGTCCCAAACGTGGCCCTGGACACTTCCAGCTCGGGAATCGATGCGGTCTCCTCCACCTCTCCTGCCAGCACCTCTAAGGGAAACCTATCGGGGTCACACTCTATCCCTATGTGGGACACCCCTACGGCAGGTTCGTCGGGTACAGCATCTGTAATACATTTTACCAGGGGAGAATGGATTTTGTTTTTCCACAGAGTCCAGAACAGGGGCAAGTCTCTTCCCAACACCGACCCATAGGGAAGATTTTTTTACCACTCCCACCACATGTTTTATGTCTCCACATGGCGTGGACAAAACTACCTCCGTAGTTGGATACTCTCGGAGGTCCCCATGGATACATACAACCCCGACCTGCCGTCCGCTGGGTTGTCTCCCGCCACCAGTGACCCATGTACCAGAGTCACGAGGCTCCCTGAGTCCAGGAGAGCCTCAGTAGGGTACCCATTAACCAGTATCTGGCATATTTGGAGTTCACTGTCCTGGGGGTCGAGGATTGCTGTGCAGACGGTCTGGGCATACATTGAGACCCGGCGGCTATATCCGCAGTCCATGGGTTCCGTAGTCAGGGGACCATTAGCCATCACATGTCCCGGCCCCTGACACCGCCAGCACCTAAGGGTGGAGGTACTGTTAGGTCTTATGACAGTTTGGGAGGGAACCGGTCTCCTGCCACTCTCACTCCGGGGTTCCCCTTCAGCACGGATACGGTGCTGACTGTCCCCAGCAGAGGAACGCGACCCCTTTCCCGATTCCTGGGTTGGCAGGGATCGGCGTGACAGCCGAGAGGGGGCGGAGTCTCGAATAAAGTCTTGAGTGGCCGAGTAGCGCTCGATCAAACTGACTACCTGGTCGAGTGTGCCGGGGTCGCCTTGCCCCACCCAACGTTGGATAGCAGCCGGCAGAGTTCTTACCAGCCGGTCAACCACCACCCTCTCCACCATCTGGGCTGGAGACAAAGTCTCTGGCTGGAGCCACTTCTTTACCAGCTGTAGGAGGTCATAAGCCTGAGACCGCGCGGGTCGTGTCTCCACATAGGCCCATGAAAATACACGCTGAGCCCTTACGTATGTATTAACCCCCAGTCGGGCAAGGATCTCACCTTTGAGCCTCTGGTAGTCCTGGGCGTCCTCCCGACTGAGATCGAAGTAGGCCTTTTGTGCATCGCTGACCAGAAACGGAGCTACTACTTCTGCCCACTGGCCGGCGGGTAGGTTTTCCCGATCCGCTGTGCGCTCATAAACTGTCAGGAAAGCTTCCACGTCGTCCTCCGGTCCCATCTTCCTCAACGCTGAGCGAACCCTATCTCGGGCCTCGCGACGTTCAGGGGCTGGTGCCGTCGAGGTCTCCCGCAGTGCAGAAATCTGTTGCAGCAACAGTTCGTTTTTTTTTTTTTGCTGCTGCTGGTACAATAGCTGCTGTTGCTCATTGTGCTGTTGCTCCCGCTCCTGCTGTTGCCGCTGGAGACTCAGGTACTGCTCCTGCTGTTGTCGCTGAGACTGCAGCTGCTGCTGTTGTGTAATTACCAGCTGCTTTACCAACTCCTCCATTTTGTCCACGGGGTGAGGCTGAAAAGTGACCGGCCGGATTGGGGTCATGAAGCTGCCGGTGGGGTATACCTCAGTCACAATGCCCGCATTCTCCAACCAACTGTAAGGCGGCGGTGTTCACACCGTGCAGTAACTGAGGCAGTGACCCAAGCAAGTCCAAATTAAACAGCTTTTATTCAGCAACTCACGGGTTAAACAGAAAAGTCCTCTGGTACGCAGCCGGGGTAACATCAGTCCATAAACAATGGTTGCCGGGGACAACGGCCGCGTCGGGCCGAACAGAGCCTGACAGGTGCAGAGCCGTCCCAGGCGGGGGTTCAGCTACACACAATCCCAAACATAGAACAACACTAATCCTTAGTGCAGGAGTTTTAAAGACCTGTGGCAAAAGCCACTGGAAAACCCGGGTTGGAGGGAGGAGGCCGCCCCACTGCCTCCTGTGACCTCCTCCAAGAAATGAAGGCCCTGCCGAATTTTACTTAATCTGCCTTAGCCAGGTAGTCTGACTAGGTCATTGCTCACCTTCATTCCTGCATTGCAGCCGCAGCTGTGTGTGTGACTGCAATGCACTCCAATGGCTTTAATAGGTCTCTGTACACATTCTGGGGGAAATATAACGTCCCTCGTAAACGATCCCGGTCACTGCCTCACAATATATATATATATATATATATATATATAATTATTTGCTTTTTGTGTAAATTTTTTTTTTACAATGTCATTTTTACATGACTTTTTACATAGAGATAACTGCTCTATGTAAAACGTCATGTTAAAATCGCATTGCATACAGATGGAAAACTGATGGAAAACGGATGGAGCAATTAAAAATCGCATACAAATCGCATGACATATGCCTAGAATCGTACCGTTTTTTCCATCCAGAAAACGGACCGTTTTTTTTTTTCACAAATGGGTATGAGCCCTTAATGCAAAATTGGCTGGAATTGAGATCGGACACCATGTTGTGTTTGAAGAGCCCCTGATACGCCTAAACAGTGGAAACCCCCCACAAGTGACACCATTTTGGAAAGTAGACCCCCTAAGGAACTTATCTAGTTGTGTGGTGAGCACTTTGAACCCCCAAGTGCTTCACAGAAGTTTATAACGTAGAGCTGTAAAAATAAAAAAATCATAATTTTTCCACAAAAATGATCTTCTCGCCCCCAATGTTTTATTTTCCCAAGGGTAACAGGAGAAATTGGACCCCAAAATTTGTTGTCCAATTTGTCCTGAGTATGCTGATACCCCATATGTGAGAAAAACTACTGTATGGGCACATGTTGGGGCTCGGAAGTTAAGTAGAGCCGTTTTGAAATGCAGACTTTGATGGAATTGTGTTGTGAATGTTTTAGAAATGAATTCTGAGCAGAAGCTCCCTCTGGTGGTTACAAACAGTACTGAACCATTCAATGAGGATTGG
>JARQOD010003903.1:0-21892 GCA_033576555.1 Oophaga sylvatica | reverse complement strand
GTGCAACAGCTGAAGCAGCCATGTTAACTTTGCGCCAAGGTAAGCGTTCAGTAGCCGAAATGCCTTGGATTTCAGGAGTTGGGCTCTTGATACCACTTGGGACACTTCCACCAAAAAATCTATTTTTCGAAAGGTTGTCTCCACTGATTAAGATGAACTTGCTCGTGCCGACCCTCCCACTGCGTTAGGTGACTTTATTAACTATTGTATCCGTATTGATGCTCGTCTGACTGAACGCAGACAAGAGAGATGGTTCGAAAATAATCGCACTAACCTTTTCCTACCTCCCTCCTCAGCTAAGGAACCTTTGAGTAGGATCACAAGGGAACCAGAACCTGAACCCATGCAGGTGGACTCTTTACAAAGACGGGTTAGTGATGCACGCAAAGAACATCGTATAAAGGAAAATCTATGTTTTTACTGTGGTAAGTCAGGGCACTTCATTAAAAAACTGCCCCAGCCGTTCTCGTAAGACTACTGCAGCAGTCATTCACTGTGAGTGTTGCGAGAGGAGCTCTGTCATGTCCGAGCCTCAGACTCCAGAGAGATCTGCTGCAAGAGATCTTGATTTTTCGGACTTAAACTCTGTTAGTTCTGGGGACAATGACGGTATAAACGCTGCAATTTTTCAAGTTTCCTCAGCGGTGTCCCAGCTGAGTTGTAAAAGAAATAATTCTCATTGCTTCCTTTCCATCAAACTCTGGGTGGACTCAGTCTGGGGGTCTAGCTCTGCTATGATCGACTCAGGAGCAAGTGGAAATTTTATGGATATCTCCTTTGTCTGAAACAGGGGATACGTTCAGTGAAGAAGGCTACTCCAGTACAGATGGAGACTGTGGATGGCTCCCTGCTGACCTCTGGACCAGTGGATCAGGAAACAGAGCCTTTGAGGGTCCTTATGGGTAAAGATCATCAGGAGAAAATGTCTTTTATGCTTATCTCTTCTAAAGGCTGCAACACCCAATACGTTTCCTGGACGCTCTTCTCCTTGCCCTGACCCAGTGCTGGTCGATGGTCAGGAAGAATTTATGGTGGAAAGGATTCTAGATTCCAGGTTGTACAGAAATCAGTTGCAATATTTGATTAAATGGCAGGGCTACCCAGTGGAGGACAACTCATGGGAACCAGTCAATAATGTAAATGCTCCTCGCCTGCTCCGCCAGTTTCATCAGAGGTACCCTGACAAGCCTGGTCTGAGGTCAACCGGAGGTTGTCCTTAAGGGGGGAGTAATGTAAGGTTCTTTGTCTCTTTTGACATGTTCCTTGAAACTCAGTTTTCCGTCGGCCATTTTGCTTTCTGTCTTTCTGCAGCTCTTGCCCTCAGTTAATATGTAGTTTCCAGTTTTCATGTTCCCGCCCCTGATTCTCTCCCTCTTGCTTCTTAAGCAGCCTCAGCTGAACAATCAGTGCTCCTGAATCAAGCCTCAGTCAGCCTGTGACCTGACTCCTGGAAACCTAGGATTTTGGACTCCAGCTATTTCCTACTGAGGAACTTTGGAACACTTTTGGACTTTGGAAACCTGCTGTCTGGTGAATCCATGTTTGCAGAGGAATTACGGTACAGAGAAGAGATCCTGAACCTGCTTGGAGAGTTATTGTAGAGCTTGAAGTTACTCTGGCCTGCTGTGTTCTCCTGCCTCTGTTCCTGCAAACTGTGGACCTTTTCTGCATGCTTGTATGAAGTAATACAAGTCATTTCATATCAACCTATGTCTCATGTGTTTTCCTCGCACCCAAGCACAAGACGCTATAGGAACTGTACACTATACTTGACACTACCGTAATATGGTGCAAATCGCAGCATGCTGCGATTTCTCTCGCTCGTATAAAACGGGCGAGAAAAAAAACGGATGATGTGAACTGCCCCATAGATTAACATTGGTCCGAGTGCTATGCAATTTTTTTTCTCACTTAGCACTCATCCGTATTCCTCTCTAGTGTGACTCTGGCCTTAATCTCACCTAGTGAGGAGTATCTTGGCATTCTCTTGATGCGCTTCAAGAGGTAGACACCGGAAATGGTTTTCACTTCCGGTGACTACCTCTTGAAGCTCATCAGGAGTGTGCAAAGCAGTCATCAAAGCAAAAGGTGGCTACTTTGAAGAACCTAGAATATAAGAAATATTTTCAGTTGTTTCACACTTTTTGTTAAGTATATAATTCCACATGTGTTAATTCATAGTTTTGATGCCTTCAGTGTGAATTTACAATTTTCATAGTCATGAAAATACAGAAACATCTTTAAATGAGAAGGTGTGTCCAAACTTTTTGGTCTGTACTGTACGTATGTCTGAACTTAGCCTTATCCAGCATTGTGGAACAGAGGAGCTGGGTTTGACAGGAGGTTCAGTAATGTGCACACCGTCTACTTATGTACTCGAGTTGTTTTGTGCCTGAGCCTGGCTATATGGCCCGTGAAATTGACATCACAGAGGTTTATCGGATTGTGCTGCAATCCAGTGTGCAGAGGAACGGAAGGGCGGGCCCCTAAGCACTCCGGGCATTTAACAGTTCTACATCAATGCTCACTCCAGCATCAGGAGGTGAGTGCTGATGATGATGTTAGGTTGGTAGATGCCTGCTAGGACATATGCACAATCGGAAGTATTAAGCACATGTCTGTCATCTTGTGAAGAAAAAGTGAGCGACTCTGGATAAGACTCCCCTTTCTGACCTCGGACGCAATAGTACGTCCAAGGTCAGATCTCCCACTTTGATGAGGGCTCCGGCGGTGAGCCCGCATCAAAGCCGGGACATGTGCCCGCAATAGGCGCAGGTGGAATTGCGATCCACCCGCGCCTATTAACTAGTTAAATTCCACTGTCAAATGCTGACAGCGGCATTTACCACGTGCTTCCGGCCGCCGGGCCGGAAATATGCGCATCGCTGACCCCCCCCCCTGTCACGTGATCAGGGGTCAGCGATGCGTTGGCATAACAACCAGAGATCTGGAGACCTCTATGGTTGTTGATGCCGGATTGCTATGAGCGCCACCCTGTGGTCAGCGCTCATGGTAATGCTGTAATTCTGCTACATATAGGCGACCTGAGCATCGCCTATATGTAGCAGAGGCGATCGAGCTATAGCAGCTTCTAGCCTCCCATGGAGACTATTGAAGCATGCCAAAATAAAAAAAAATGTTTTTAAAAATATGAAAAAAAAAATCTAAAAGTTTAAATCGCCCCATTCAAAATAAAACAATAAAAAATCACACATACACATATTTGGTATCGCCGCATTCAGAATCGCCCGATCTCTCAATAAAACGGATTCACCCGATCGCTAAACGTCGTAGCGGGAAAATAAATCAAAACGGCAGAATTACGTTTTTTTGGTCGCCGCGACATTACATGAAAATGCAATAACGAGCGATCAAAAGATCGTATCTGAACCAAAATGGTATAATTAAAAATGTCAGCTTGGCACACAAAAAATAAGACCTCACCCAACCCCAGAACATGAAAAATAGAGACGCTACGGGTCTCGTAAAATGGCGCAATATTTTTTTTTTTTAGCAAACTTTGTAATTTTTTTTCACCACTTACGGTAGATAAAAAAGAACCTAGACATGTTTGGTGTCTATGACCTTGTAATGACCTGGAGAATCATAATGGCAGGTCAGGTTTAGCATTTAGTGAACCTAGCAAAAAGCCAAACAAAAAACGTGTGAGATTGCACTTTTTTTGCAATATCACCGCACTTGGAATTTTTTTCCCCTTTTCGAGTACAAGACATGGTAAAACCAATGATATCGTTCAAAAGTACAACTCGTCCCGCAAAAAATAAGCCCTCACGTGACCATATTGACGGAAAAATAAAAAAGTTATGGCTCTGAGAAGGAGAGCAAAAAACTAAAAAACGAAAAAAGCTATATGCAAATTGCCTCTTAGAGAAAAAGAGGACTTGAACTTTATAGCGCCACCTATTGGAAGTAGCGAAGCTATGGTCATTAAGGGGTTAATGATTCATGGGCTTGACATTGGATATTGCATGAGGTCAAGGGGCACAACCTTTCGGGGCCCAAATCCCACAATGAATTAATATCTGAGACATTTATAGCCTATTGAAAGTAAATATCATAAATGTCTAATTGCCTCTGCTTCCACTTCTAGGACCCTCAACTATCGTATCAGTGGGGGAAACTTTCTCTCTTTTTTGCACTGCAGAATACACCACGCATGCATGTGGCTTTCTTCAGCATAGTTCATTTGAGTTGATGAAACAGATGAGCGTTTACTAATCTCATAAACTTCGATGAAGATAGATACTCTCATGTATGGCTACTTTCCCACCTCATCGAATTCTTCCTAAAGTGCCACAGTCACTCCTGAGTTTCTACACAAGCTAGATCCATCCATCCTTCCTTCCTCTTTGCTGGAGATGTGTCTTATCAGATATTTATTTTTTATTTATTTTGGGATTGCACCCTAATTAAGTCATTTTGGACAAACATGCAATCTCTGATTAAGCAGGTTTTTAACTTAGAGGACCACCAGACTACTATATATATTGACAGCTGGTCAGTGCTTATACCTTATGATTGGAAGCAACCTTCCTCTCCATCTATTATGACCTATATGCTAGCATTAACCCCTTTACCCCCAAGGGTGGTTTGTACGTTAATGACCGGGCCAATTTTTACAGTTCTGACCACTGTCCCTTTATGAGGTAGTAACTTTGGAACTCTTCCATGGATCCTGGTGAGTCTGACAATGTTTTCTCGTGACACATTGTACTTCATGATAGTGGTAAAATTTCTTTGATATAACTTGAGTTTATTTGTGAAAAAAATGGAAATTTGGCGAAAATTTTGCAATTTTCAATGTTGAATTTTTTTGCCCTTGACTCACAGAGATATGGCACACAAAATACTTAATAAGTAACATTTCCCACATGTCTACTTTACATAGCACAATTTTGGAACCAAAATTTTTTTTGTTACGAAGTTATAAGGGTTAAAAGTTAACCAGCGATTTCTCATTTTTACAGCACCATTTTTTGGGGGGACCACATCACATTTGAAGTCACTTTGAGGGTCTGTATGATAGAAAATACCCAAAAGCGACACCATTCTAAAAACTGTCATCTCAGCTATCTGACACTATATAGTGATGTCCCACTCTGGGACAATGTAAAAATGTAAAAAAAATAAATAAACGTGTAAAAATATTTTTAAAAAATCCCTAAATAAAAAAAATCCCCAATAAACACATTATTATTATGTAAATAAAAAAAAACAATAAAAGTACACATATTTAGAATCGCCGCATTCGTAACAACCCACGCTATAAAATTGTCCCACTAGTTAACCCCTTTAGTGAACCCCTTAAAAAAAACAAGGCAAAAAAACAATGCTTTATCATCAAACCGCCGAAAAAAAAGGTGGAATAACATGCGATCAAAAAGGCGGATATAAATAAACATGGTACCGTTGAAAACGTCATCTTGTCCCTCAAAATTCAAGCCGCCACACAGCATCATCAGCGAAAAATAAAAAAGTTATAGCTCGCAGAATAAAGCGATGCAAAAATAATTATTTTTTTTATAAAATAGTTTTTATGGTATAAAAGCGCCAAAACATAACAAAATGATACAAATGAAGTATCGCTGTAATCGCACTAACCCGAAGAATAAAGCTGCTTTATCAATTTTACCACACGTGAAACAGAATAAACGCCCCCCCAAAAGAAATTCATGAATTGCTGGTTTTTGTTCATTCTGCCTCCCAAAAATCATAATAAAAAGCGATAAAAAAAGTCATGTGCCCAAACATAGTACCAATAAAAACGTCAATTCGTCCCGCAAAAAATAAGACCTCACATGACTCTGTGAGCCAAAATATGGAAAAATTATAGCTCTCAAAATGTGGTGAAGCAAAAACTATTTTTTCCAATAAGGCTGGAATCACACACAGCGACTAAAAAAGCTGACCGTTTTAGTCGGTCGATAATCGATTAAAATGTCATGAACATTGATGCGACTAGCATCCGATTTTTTGTAGTTGATGCGATTTAGTAGCATGTACGCTTACGTTTCACATCCGATTACCCACCGACTACCGATTTTTAGTGGCATCATAGCAAAATGGACATTTAACGTTTTTGAGGCCTGCAAATCATTTGAATAATGAGCCAGACCCATATTTAAGCGGGGTTTGACTGTTCTTACCCTCCCACCCTTGCCGTTCAGTGTTTTGCTTCTTAGTGGTTCCTGTTGTGTTGCAGCAAACTTAAAATTATGAGTCACAGACTTACTTTTAATACAACTGAGCGTGTGCTGTACTATTGGCTGATATCCAGAACTTTTGGGAGCCATATCCTGTAGTTGTTTCTCACACAATCCGCAGAAGAATGTGGGTGCATCCCCTTGTGAAGCGAAGGATCAGCAAAGGACATTTTGAGCGCCTGTATTCAACACTGCGTAGGAATCCTGACAAGTTTTTTGACTATTGTCGCATGAGTGTTGCCACCTTTGATATTTTGCTGGACATATTGCGGCCAGGAATCACCTTTCACAACACCAGGATGCGTCCTTCAATTTCTGCTGAGGAAAGGCTTCTTCTAACATTAAGGTATGTGTGTCAACGATATGTTGATGATGTTTTGCATAATTTACCATCTTTTACATTCTTCTTACTTTCTTAATCTTAACATACTCAACATTATGGCATTATGAAATTGTCTTATTTTACCTATATGCTTGTGTGTAGCAGTCATAATGGTTTGTAAGTCATAAAATTAATAGAATGGGTGAGTATACAAATTTCCAGTGTTTCAATTGTCTTAATGGATTTTTCATATATTTTGTTTGTCTGATGTGTACATGTTTGTTGTTGTTTGTGTATTGCAGGTTCCTTTCCACTGGGCTCTCATACGCTGCTCTGCATTTAGAGTTTTTACTAGGAAAATCCACCATTTCCGGAATAGTCAGCTCTACTTGTGGACAAATTTGGTCAAGACTAAATAAAGAAGTGATGCCACAGCCCAAAATGGAAGATTGGTTGAGGATTGCACGTGGATTTCAAGAAAGCAGTAATTTTCCACACTGTATTGGAGCCCTGGACGGGAAGCACATACGTGTGCGTAAGCCGCCGAACTCAGGACACAATTCTACAATTATAAGCAATATTTTTCTATAGTTTTTGTTGGGCTTGGTCGACAGTAACTACCGCTTCATAATTGTAGACATTGGGGCCTATGGAAGGACTGGAGACTCCAGAGTCTTCAATTCTTCCATTATGGGTCGGCGGCTACGCAATAACCAATTGGACTTACCACCACCATGTCAACTTCCACACTCCAATATGGATGCAGTGCCATATGTTATAGTAGCGGATGAGGCCTTCCAATTAAGTTGTAATGTTATGAGGCCATATCCTCGGCGCAATCTCAACCATCAGAGAAGCATCTTTAATTATCGCCTTTCTCGTGCACGACGCCTGGTGGAGTGCACATTTGGTATTCTTACAGCCAAATGGCGAGTCCTACAATCAGCCATTCAGCTAAGTGCATCAAATGTCAATCTTGTAGTGCAAGCATGTGTGGTACTACATAATTTTACAAGAATACATGAATGCTCATCATCTGATATGGCTGACCTTCAGTCTTATAATATGATGAGGCCTATGAGACCAGTCATCCATCCTCGTCGTCCCCCTTCTGGTCTGAAAGTGCGTGAAATATTGACAAATTATTTTGTTTCCCCTCGTGGTTCTATTCCTTGGCAAGATGAGGCCATAGGTATGTAGTGTGTTTTATGTGATATCATAACATAAAGTAACTTTTGATGAATAAATTCATGGTACACTCTCTTTTTTTGTCTACTACTTTACCATACTTAATACACTACATAACATAGAAGAAGAAACACAGACAACCAATGTAACTTCACTAATTTTAATCATTAGTGTTTTGTGTTGAAGCCTTTTAAAGGCTGATATTTTTTTGGTTAACCAGGACCAACATGTCAAAAACTAAGCAAAATATATGTATAACATAATTATTATTCATAAAATAAAAAAATATATCACTTATGAAAAAAGTAAAAAAAATGTACAGCTACAATTGCTGGTAGCTTGGTGGTGGTGTTGGTGAGGATGGAGGGGCAGGTTGTGGATTCTGCCTCACACAATCTGCAACCTGTGTTTGAGAAAGACCAGGTGCAGATCCTACAGTAGCAGCTGGGTTACTTGCTGCATCATGAAGGACTTGTGGGTAGGGATACATAGGGAATTGATGCTCATAGTCATATAGATATGACTGAGCAGTAGCAGAGTGACCCCCAATATGCCCATGTCTACCATATCCATGTTGTGGCCAGCCAACAACATTGGGTATGTTAGAGTGGGCATATTGTGCATGGCCACTCTGTCCCATGGTTTGAAGCTGGGAAGCTCCATACAAAGAATGAGCTGCAGTAGGAGGAGGAGGAGGAGGAGTTGGGTTTTGTTGCAAAGAAGGAGTAGGTGGAGGAGGATGATGATGAGGAGGAGGAGGAGGAGGATCAGAGGCAGAAGCAGATTGTGCTGGATTTTGTGCTACCAACCTCCCTAAATTTTCTGGACCAACCACCCATCTATGAAGATAATCTAGTAGGTTGGTGGGATCATTAGGGCCTGATCCAGCTTCCAACACAATCTGCAGTCCACTTCTGATCCTCAGTCTGTGCTGTATTTGAGTAGCCCGGAGATAAGGGGCCAGACTGCGGCAAAATGCCTCCTCACCATCATCTTTACCTACACTGGACAAATAGTCCAGAACTCCTCGGTCCACCTGCCTCCTTGAGACAGAACCCACTCCTTCTCGTCGCCGCCTACCTCGCCTTGTGAGTTGGGAAGGAGGAGGAGATAGATCTTGAGCCCTATTAGGGCTGCTGCTCTGAGGTAGATCCTCAGTTTCCACATGCAGTGTCTGGGAATCCTCAGCTCCTGCAGGTCTTGTTGTTGCTGGTTGGGTGGACCCACATGCTGCTGAGGAAGGGCCTGCCTCCTGTTCTCCATCACCAACTGGGTCGATAACCACTTCTGAGTCAGACCCCGTCTCCCTCTCAGTTAGGTTTGACTCAGTTCTAGGAATGAAAAACAAAATAAAAAAATTATAATTTAAAAAATAACAATTTATAAACATTTAAGTCGTTCAACACACATGAACTTACGGTCGCAGATCCAACACTGGCTCAAGGAAGTTTAATCTATCAAAATAGAGGTACTTCCTCTTCTTAGATGCTGAAGCCCCACTCCGATCTCTAATCTGCCTCTCCCTCCGGTAGCAGTCCCGACAACTACGCCACCGCCTTGTCACATCATTCACTACAAATTTAAGAAGAGCATAACGGTTTTTTGTTACTGATATCAATTTAATAAGGCACAAACTACAATATGCAACACTGAACATTTAAATACTGGTCATGTGTGATGTGATTTACAATATTAAAAGACATCAACATACAACCAGAAGTATAGATGTTCTAAGCAGTAACATACATTTAAAAAAATGCTTGGCCCTTTAACAAACGCCTCAATCAGTTACAATTTTATCACAAAAACACTAAATCTGAGGTGAAGAAAAATACTAAATGTGGTAGTCAATAGATGCCGAAGCATCGATGATATTTAAGTATACATGTATATTTTTGGACTACACACACAGCAATGCGTACTTCTAAATAGTAATAGGTCCATAATACAGCGTTTTAAATAGCATTTAAACACATAAGGCTAGATTATTATTTGCAAAAAAGAATGTTTAAAAAATTTAGAAAACCGTTACATGTGGTACTTACTAAGTCGCTCTTGGTCCTCCCTGGATCTCTCATTATAGTCCGGAAAAATGTGCACACATATAGTTTTCCATGCCGCCTCTTTGCGTGTCCGATTGCTGTAGTTGGAATCGCGCTGGTCCCACAATTCTGGCCTCTCCTGCACCAATACAATGAGGAGTTCCACATTGATGTGGCTAGATGCCATGTTTCTGGACTCCGTGTAGGCGTTCTTCCTGTTTTTTTTTAAGATGTGCTTAGCTAATTAGCATGTAAAGGCTTCCTGAGAAATTCAAAGGCAGTTTCCTGTCACCTGGAAAAGTTGTGCGATTTCATCGCAACTCACACGTGCGGTCCGTTTGTAATCCCACTTTTAATCGCTCCCATAGACTTGCATTGGCGACAGTCGACCCACAATCGGTGACAATCGCAGCATGCTGCGATTGCACTCGGACGTTTAAAACGGACCACAAAAAATCTGATACTGGGAGCTGCTCCATAGATTAACATAGGTCCGACTGCAATGCGATATTTCATCGCATTGCAGTCGTCCGATTTAGTCGCCAGTGTGACTTCAGCCTAAAAAGCATCTTTTAGCGTGTGACAGCTGCCAATCATAAAAACCTGATATAAAACCCCACTATAAATAGTAAATCAAGCCTCCTTTATCACCCCCTTAGTTAGGGAAAAATAATAAAATTTAAAAAATGTATTTCTTTACATTTTCCTGTTAAGGTTGGGATTAGGGTTAGGGTGTGTTAGGGTTAGGTTTGTGGTTAGGGTTATGGTTAGGGTTGAGATTAGGGTTAGGGGTGTGTTGGGGTTAGGGTTGGAGTTAGAATTGGGGGGTTTCCACTGTTTAGGCACATCAGGGGCTCTCCAAACCTGACATGGCATCGGATCTCAATTCCAGCCGATTCTGCGTTGAAAAAGTCAAATAGTGCTCCATCCCTTCCGAGCTCTGCCATGCGCCCAAACAGTGTTTTACCCCCACTTATGGGGTATCAGCTTAGTCAGGTCAAACTGCACAATAACTCTTGGGGTCCAATTTCTTGTTACCCTTGGGAAAATAAAAAATTGGTGGCGAAAATATCATTTTTGTGTAAAAAAATGATTTTTTATTTTTATGGCTCTACTTTATAAACTTCTGTGAAGCACTTGGGGGTTCAAAGTACTCCCCACACATCTAGATAAGTTCCTTGAGGGTCTACTTTCCAAAATGGGGTCACTTGTGGGGATTTCCATTGTTTAGGCACATCAGGGGCTCTCCAAACGCAACATGACGCCTGCAGACAATTCTGTTATGTTTTGGTAGCTGAGGAGAGCAGGCAAAAACGGCAATACACCAGAAAGGTTGGAATCTACTGGATTGCAGTACCCTGACTAACCACCACAACTAAAGGCAGCCGTGGAGCGTTCCTACGTTGGTCCTAGACGCCTCGTCACAGCCTGAGAGGTTAACTACACCTAAAGATAGAAAGAGGAAAGCTATCTGCCCCGGAGCAGATCCCCAAAGAACATAGGAAGCCCCCAAACATGTAATGGCGGTTAGACAAGAGGAAATACAGACAGAAAATAGTATGAGCAAACGTTGGGGCCCAATCTGCCTAGACAGAAAAGGATAGGAAGGATACTTACTGCAATCCAAAAAAACCCTAAAAAAAGCCAACGCTACTAATTGCAAAAACACCTGAGATCACACGACCTCTACCACCTAAATTAGTTCTCTGGTGTAACAAAACTAAGCCGCAGCCACTGAAAAAACTGGAAAAGGCAAATGAACAAACAACATTGGCTCCAGAGGAACCGAAAGGAGCCCAAGCCCCCCGGGGAGGGGGACCTGGCCAACATCACAGAAATGCAGAGAAATATGCAAATGGAAAGCACAAAAACAAAAAACAGAAAATATCTTATCTGAGAGCAGGAGAAGAGGCAAGACTCAGCAAGCTTCCAAGTGAACCAGGAAACAACGTTGAGACAAGAACAATTGATCACCGGCAACCATGATGGGGGGAAACCTCCCTTATATCCAGCCAGTCTGTGATTCCTGATTGCCAATCCTCATTGAATGGTTCAGTACTGTTTGTAACCACCAGAGGGAGCTTCTGCTCAGAATTCATTTCTAAAACATTCACAACAGTACCCCCCCTTGAGGAGGGGTCACCGAACCCTCATTTGTGCAACCAGGTCGGTCAGGATGAGCTCTGTGATATGCACGGATCAGTCTCCTAGCATGGATGTCTGAAGCAAACACCCAAGAATTGTCCTCCTGACCATAACCTCTCCACTTAACCAAATACTGGAGTTTCCGTCTAAAAAAACGAGAATCCAATATTTTCTCAACCACATACTCCAGATTGCCCTCAACCAAAACTGGGTCAGGAGGCGCAGCCATAGGAACCACTGGCTCGACAAACCTCTTCAATAAGGACTTGTGGAACACGTTATGGATCTTAAATGTCCCTGGAAGAAGTAAACGAAAGAAACAGGATTAAGAATCTCCATGATCTTATAAGGTCCAATGAACCTAGGCTTAAACTTAGGAGATGCAACTCTCATAAGGATATTTCTTGAGGACAACCAGACCAAGTCCCCCACTTTAAACCGAGGACCATCAGTCCTATGCCGGTTGGCAAACCGCTGGGCCTTCTCCTGAGAGAGGGACAACCTCTCCACTACCTGGTCCCAAATCTGCTGCATACGCTCCACAACAGAGTCAACACCCAGACAGACAAGCCTCCGTCTGTCCCGAAGAAAATCGAGGGTGAAACCCAAAATTGCAGAAAAATGGAGACATCAAAGTGGCAGAGCTAGCCCTATTATTAAGAGCAAACTCAGCCAAAGGCAAAAAAGAGACCCAGTCATCTTGATCAGCAGACACAAAGCATCTCAGATAAGTCTCCAATGTCTGGTTTGTTCTCTCAGTTTGTCCATTGGTCTGAGGATGAAAAGCAGAGGAGAAAGACAATTGAACACCAAGTTTAGAACAAAAAGTCCTCCAAAATCTGGAAACAAACTGGACTCCTTTGTCAGACACAATGTTCTCAGGAATGTCGTGTAACCGAACCACGTGCTGAAGGAACAAAGGCACCAATTCGGAGGAGGAAGGCAACTTAGGTAATGGCACAAGATGTATCATCTTGGAAAACCTATCACAAATCACCCAGATAACG
Organism: Oophaga sylvatica; assembly: GCA_033576555.1. NCBI lineage: Eukaryota > Metazoa > Chordata > Amphibia > Anura > Dendrobatidae > Oophaga > Oophaga sylvatica. The sequence continues at coordinate 8,964 of JARQOD010003903.1, read as the reverse complement.
GTCATTCTCTGAGAAACAGGGAGGTCGGAAATAAAATCCATAGAGATATGGGTCCATGGTCTCTTGGGCACAGGCAATGGCATCAACAAACCACTAGAGCGAGAGCAAGGCTTGGAGCGAGAGCAAGTCCCACAGGACTGCACAAACTCCCTGACGTCACGAGACAAAGTAGGCCACCAAAAGGACCGACTCACCAAGTCTCTGGTACCAAAAATTCCGGGATGACCGGCCAACGCGGAACAATGAATCTCAGACATCACACTCTTCTTCCACTGGTCTGGGACAAACAATTTCCCAACAGGGCAGCGCTCGGGTTTATCCTCCTGACACCCTTCCAGAGCCAGTCTCAAATTAGGCGAGATGGCGGAAAGAACTACACCCTCTAACAGCAGGATCAGATAACTCAGGAGAGTCCGCAAGGAAACTCCTCGAGAGGGCATCCGCCTTAACATTCTTAGTGCCAGGAAGAAAGGAAACCACAAAATTAAAACGTGTGAAAAACAAGGCCCACCTGGCCTGTCTAGGATTAAGTCGCTTGGCTGATTCCAGATAAACAAGATTCTTATGGTCCGTGAGGACCACCACCTGATGTTTGGCTCCCTCCAGCCAATGTCTCCACTCTTCAAAAGCCCACTTCATGGCCAATAACTCCCGATTACCCACGTCATAATTACATTCAGTTGGAGAAAATTTTTGAGAGAAAAAAGCACAAGGGTTACTTTTAGAGGTCTCAGGATCTCTTTGGGACAAAACGGCACCTGCCCCAATTTCAGAGACATCAACCTCCACCTGAAATGGCAGAGAAATATCAGGCTGCCGTAGAACAGGAGCAGAAGTGAATCTCTGTTTAAGTTCCTGAAACGCAGAGACTGCCTCAGGAGGCCAATTCACCACATCAGAACCCTTTTTGGTCAAATCAGTCAATGGTTTAACAATAACAGAGAAATTACCAATAAATTTACGATAAAAATTGGCAAAACCCAAGAATCTCTGAAGAGCCTTTAATGAAGTAGGTTGGACCCAATCACAGATGGCCTGAACCTTGACCGGGTCCATTTTAATAACAGATGGAGACAAAATGAATCCCAGAAATGAGATCCTCTGTACGCCAAAAAGACACTTTGATCCCTTCACATACAGAGCATTCTCTCAAAATCTGGAACACAGTCCGAACATGTTTCACATGAGAGTCCCAGTCATTGGAAAAAAATCAAGATATCATCCAAATAAACAATCAGAAATTTATCCACAAAATCCCTGAAAATGTCATTCATGAAGGACTGGAAGACGGAAGGAGCATTAGTGAGCCCAAAGGGCATCACTAGGTACTCAAAATGCCCCTCTGGGGTATTAAACGCCGTCTTCCATTCATCCCCGTGCTTAATGCGAATAAGGTTATATGCCCCCTGAGGTCAAGCTTGGTAAAGCAAGTAGCACTTTTCACCCTGGAAAACAGGTCAGAAATCAAGGGTAACGGATATTGATATTTCACAGTGATATTGTTCAAGAGACGATAATCAATACAGGCCTTAATGAACCATCCTTTTTGGCCACAAAGAAAAAACCGGCACCCAAGGGTGAAGAGGATGGTCTGATATGACCCTTCTCCAATGACTCCTTGATATAAGACCGCATAGCGTCATGTTCAGGTACAGACAAGTTAAAAAGGCGACCTTTAGGGAATTTACTACCAGGCACTAATTCAATAGCGCAGTCATAGCTCCTATGGGGGGGCAAGGATGCAGATTTACTTTCGCTAAACACATCAGAAAAATCAGTCAAAAAGTCAGGAACATCTTGAGCCTGGGGAGAGGCAGAAAAAACAGGAGTGTTGGCATTAACACATTGGCAGCCCCAACTGGTTACAGACACAGATTTCCAATCCAAAACAGGATTATGAGACTGTAACCAAGGGAAACCTAGTACAATAATATCATGCAGATTATACAGCACCAAAAATTTGCAACTCTCCTGATGATCAGGTTCAACCCTCATTATCACCTGATTAGAGAACTGGGGTTTATTCTCAGCCAAAGGGGTAGAATCAATCCCCAGTAGGGGAATAGACTTCCGTAGGGGTATCAAGGGAAACCCACAACGTTTAGCAAAATCAAAATCCATCAGGTTAATAGCTGCTCCCGAATCAACAAAATCCAGAGCAGAAAATGTGGACAGGGAGCAAATCAGGGTAACAGTCAACAGAAATTTAGTCTGAACACTACCCAAGACAACTGAGCGTGCGAAACGTCTTCCCCGCTTAGGGCAGACTGAAATAGCATGAGAGGCATCACCACAGTAGAAACATAACCCATTGCGTTTTCGAAACTCATGACGCTGTGCCCCAGAAGCCACTCTATCACACTGCATGGGTTCAGAAGCTGGTTCACAAGGCAACACTATTCCACACATACTTCTACGCTTACGCAAACATCTGTCAATTTGAATCGCTAATGATATAGAATCATTGAGACCAGAGGGAGCAGGGAAACCCACCATAACATCTTTTACATTCTCTGACAGACCCTTCCGAAAAAGGGCTGCCAAAGCATCATCATTCCATTTGGTCAGGACTGCCCACTTTCGGAATTTCTGACAGTACAACTCAGCGTCCTCAAGCCCCTGATTTAATGCCAACAAGGTTTTTTCAGCTTGATCAGTGACATTAGGTTCATCGTACAATAACCCCAGAGCCAGAAAAAATGCATCAACATTACTCAAAACAGGGTCCCCAGGTGTCAGGGAAAAAGCCCAATCCTGAGGATCGCCGCGCAGGAGAGAGATGACAATTTGAACCTGCTGTGCTGCATTCCCTGAGGACTTAGGTTTTAAGGCAAAAAACAACTTACAGTTATTTTTGAAATTCAGAAATTTAGCTCGATCCCCCAAAAACAAATCTGGCATGGGGATCCTGGGTTCCACAACTGGTAACCTATCAAGATAGGTAGTAATACTTCGAACCTCAGGGGCAAGCTGATCCACACAGCCAGACAACTGTGCAAACTCCATTGAGAAAAAAAAATCCTCCTCAGCACCCAGAGAAAAACAGGGAAAAAATGCAACAAACAGAAAAAAAAAAATCTCTGACAACTCTGACAACCTTTTTTGTTTCCACACTATTTTTCCCTTCTGTGAGTACCATATAATTTTCAGTTGGGCCGGTGATACTGTTATGTTTTGGTAGCTGAGGAGAGCAGGCAAAAACGGCAATACACCAGAAAGGTTGGAATCTACTGGATTGCAATACCCTGACTAACCACCACAACTAAAGGCAGCCGGGAGCGTTCCTATGTTGGTCCTAGACGCCTCGTCACAGCCTGAGAGGTTAACTACACCTAAAGATAGAAAGAGGAAAGCTATCTGCCCGGAGCAGATCCCCAAAGAACATAGGAAGCCCCAAACATGTAATGGCGGTAAGACAAGAGGAAATACAGACACAGGCAGAAAATAGTATGAGCAAATGCTGGGGCCCAATCTGCCTAGACAGAAAAGGATAGGAAGGATACTTACTGCAATCCAAAAAAAACCTAAAAAAAGCCAACGCTACTAATTGCAAAAACACCTGAGATCACACGACCTCTACCACCTAAATTAGTTCTCTGGTGTAACAAAACTAAGCCGCAGCCACTGAAAAAACTGGAAAAGGCAAATGAAAAAACAACAGTGGCTCCAGAGGAACCGAAAGGAGCCCAAGCCCCCCGGGGAGGGGAACCTGGCCAACCTCACAGAAATGCAGAGAAATATGCAAACGGCAAGCACAAAAACAAAAAACAGAAAATATCTTATCTGAGAGCAGGAGAAGAGGCAAGACTCAGCAAGCTTCCATGTGAACTAGGAAACAACGTTGAGACAAGAACAATTGATCACCGGCAACCATGATGGGGGGAAACCTCCCTTATATCCAGCCAGTCTGTGATTCCTGATTGCCAATCCTCATTGAATGGTTCAGTACTGTTTGTAACCACCAGAGGGAGCTTCTGCTCAGAATTCATTTCTAAAACATTCACAACAGTACCCCCCCTTGAGGAGGGGTCACCGAACCCTCATTTGTGCAACCAGGTCGGTCAGGATGAGCTCTGTGATATGCACGGATCAGTCTCCTAGCATGGATGTCTGAAGCAAACACCCAAGAATTGTCCTCCTGACCATAACCTCTCCACTTAACCAAATACTGGAGTTTCCGTCTAAAAAAACGAGAATCCAATATTTTCTCAACCACATACTCCAGATTGCCCTCAACCAAAACTGGGTCAGGAGGCGCAGCCATAGGAACCACTGGCTCGACAAACCTCTTCAATAAGGACTTGTGGAACACGTTATGGATCTTAAATGTCCCTGGAAGAAGTAAACGAAAGAAACAGGATTAAGAATCTCCATGATCTTATAAGGTCCAATGAACCTAGGCTTAAACTTAGGAGATGCAACTCTCATAAGGATATTTCTTGAGGACAACCAGACCAAGTCCCCCACTTTAAACCGAGGACCATCAGTCCTATGCCGGTTGGCAAACCGCTGGGCCTTCTCCTGAGAGAGGGACAACCTCTCCACTACCTGGTCCCAAATCTGCTGCATACGCTCCACAACAGAGTCAACACCCAGACAGACAAGCCTCCGTCTGTCCCGAAGAAAATCGAGGGTGAAACCCAAAATTGCAGAAAAATGGAGACATCAAAGTGGCAGAGCTAGCCCTATTATTAAGAGCAAACTCAGCCAAAGGCAAAAAAGAGACCCAGTCATCTTGATCAGCAGACACAAAGCATCTCAGATAAGTCTCCAATGTCTGGTTTGTTCTCTCAGTTTGTCCATTGGTCTGAGGATGAAAAGCAGAGGAGAAAGACAATTGAACACCAAGTTTAGAACAAAAAGTCCTCCAAAATCTGGAAACAAACTGGACTCCTTTGTCAGACACAATGTTCTCAGGAATGTCGTGTAACCGAACCACGTGCTGAAGGAACAAAGGCACCAATTCGGAGGAGGAAGGCAACTTAGGTAATGGCACAAGATGTATCATCTTGGAAAACCTATCACAAATCACCCAGATAACGGTCATTCTCTGAGAAACAGGGAGGTCGGAAATAAAATCCATAGAGATATGGGTCCATGGTCTCTTGGGCACAGGCAATGGCATCAACAAACCACTAGAGCGAGAGCAAGGCTTGGAGCGAGAGCAAGTCCCACAGGACTGCACAAACTCCCTGACGTCACGAGACAAAGTAGGCCACCAAAAGGACCGACTCACCAAGTCTCTGGTACCAAAAATTCCGGGATGACCGGCCAACGCGGAACAATGAATCTCAGACATCACACTCTTCTTCCACTGGTCTGGGACAAACAATTTCCCAACAGGGCAGCGCTCGGGTTTATCCTCCTGACACCCTTCCAGAGCCAGTCTCAAATTAGGCGAGATGGCGGAAAGAACTACACCCTCTAACAGCAGGATCAGATAACTCAGGAGAGTCCGCAAGGAAACTCCTCGAGAGGGCATCCGCCTTAACATTCTTAGTGCCAGGAAGAAAGGAAACCACAAAATTAAAACGTGTGAAAAACAAGGCCCACCTGGCCTGTCTAGGATTAAGTCGCTTGGCTGATTCCAGATAAACAAGATTCTTATGGTCCGTGAGGACCACCACCTGATGTTTGGCTCCCTCCAGCCAATGTCTCCACTCTTCAAAAGCCCACTTCATGGCCAATAACTCCCGATTACCCACGTCATAATTACATTCAGTTGGAGAAAATTTTTGAGAGAAAAAAGCACAAGGGTTACTTTTAGAGGTCTCAGGATCTCTTTGGGACAAAACGGCACCTGCCCCAATTTCAGAGACATCAACCTCCACCTGAAATGGCAGAGAAATATCAGGCTGCCGTAGAACAGGAGCAGAAGTGAATCTCTGTTTAAGTTCCTGAAACGCAGAGACTGCCTCAGGAGGCCAATTCACCACATCAGAACCCTTTTTGGTCAAATCAGTCAATGGTTTAACAATAACAGAGAAATTACCAATAAATTTACGATAAAAATTGGCAAAACCCAAGAATCTCTGAAGAGCCTTTAATGAAGTAGGTTGGACCCAATCACAGATGGCCTGAACCTTGACCGGGTCCATTTTAATAACAGATGGAGACAAAATGAATCCCAGAAATGAGATCCTCTGTACGCCAAAAAGACACTTTGATCCCTTCACATACAGAGCATTCTCTCAAAATCTGGAACACAGTCCGAACATGTTTCACATGAGAGTCCCAGTCATTGGAAAAAATCAAGATATCATCCAAATAAACAATCAGAAATTTATCCACAAAATCCCTGAAAATGTCATTCATGAAGGACTGGAAGACGGAAGGAGCATTAGTGAGCCCAAAGGGCATCACTAGGTACTCAAAATGCCCCTCTGGGGTATTAAACGCCGTCTTCCATTCATCCCCGTGCTTAATGCGAATAAGGTTATATGCCCCCTGAGGTCAAGCTTGGTAAAGCAAGTAGCACTTTTCACCCTGGAAAACAGGTCAGAAATCAAGGGTAACGGATATTGATATTTCACAGTGATATTGTTCAAGAGACGATAATCAATACACGGCCTTAATGAACCATCCTTTTTGGCCACAAAGAAAAAACCGGCACCCAAGGGTGAAGAGGATGGTCTGATATGACCCTTCTCCAATGACTCCTTGATATAAGACCGCATAGCGTCATGTTCAGGTACAGACAAGTTAAAAAGGCGACCTTTAGGGAATTTACTACCAGGCACTAATTCAATAGCGCAGTCATAGCTCCTATGGGGGGGCAAGGATGCAGATTTACTTTCGCTAAACACATCAGAAAAATCAGTCAAAAAGTCAGGAACATCTTGAGCCTGGGGAGAGGCAGAAAAAACAGGAGTGTTGGCATTAACACATTGGCAGCCCCAACTGGTTACAGACACAGATTTCCAATCCAAAACAGGATTATGAGACTGTAACCAAGGGAAACCTAGTACAATAATATCATGCAGATTATACAGCACCAAAAATTTGCAACTCTCCTGATGATCAGGTTCAACCCTCATTATCACCTGAGTAGAGAACTGGGGTTTATTCTCAGCCAAGGGGTAGAATCAATCCCCAGTAGGGGAATAGACTTCCGTAGGGGTATCAAGGGAAACCCACAACGTTTAGCAAAATCAAAATCCATCAGGTTAATAGCTGCTCCCGAATCAACAAAATCCAGAGCAGAAAATGTGGACAGGGAGCAAATCAGGGTAACAGTCAACAGAAATTTAGTCTGAACACTACCCAAGACAACTGAGCGTGCGAAACGTCTTCCCCGCTTAGGGCAGACTGAAATAGCATGAGAGGCATCACCACAGTAGAAACATAACCCATTGCGTTTTCGAAACTCATGACGCTGTGCCCCAGAAGCCACTCTATCACACTGCATGGGTTCAGAAGCTGGTTCACAAGGCAACACTATTCCACACATACTTCTACGCTTACGCAAACATCTGTCAATTTGAATCGCTAATGATATAGAATCATTGAGACCAGAGGGAGCAGGGAAACCCACCATAACATCTTTTACATTCTCTGACAGACCCTTCCGAAAAAGGGCTGCCAAAGCATCATCATTCCATTTGGTCAGGACTGCCCACTTTCAGAATTTCTGACAGTACAACTCAGCGTCCTCAAGCCCTGATTTAATGCCAACAAGGTTTTTTCAGCTTGATCAGTGACATTAGGTTCATCGTACAATAACCCCAGAGCCAGAAAAAATGCATCAACATTACTCAAAACAGGGTCCCCAGGTGTCAGGGAAAAAGCCCAATCCTGAGGATCGCCGCGCAGGAGAGAGATGACAATTTGAACCTGCTGTGCTGCGTTCCCTGAGGACTTAGGTTTTAAGGCAAAAAACAACTTACAGTTATTTTTGAAATTCAGAAATTTAGCTCGATCCCCCAAAAACAAATCTGGCATGGGGATCCTGGGTTCCACAACTGGTAACCTATCAAGATAGGTAGTAATACTTCGAACCTCAGGGGCAAGCTGATCCACACAGCCAGACAACTGTGCAAACTCCATTGAGAAAAAAAAAATCCTCCTCAGCACCCAGAGAAAAACAGGGAAAAAATGCAACAAACAGAAAAAAAAAATCTCTGACAACTCTGACAACCTTTTTTTTTCCACACTATTTTTCCCTTCTGTGAGTACCATATAATTTTCAGTTGGGCCGGTGATACTGTTATGTTTTGGTAGCTGAGGAGAGCAGGCAAAAACGGCAATACACCAGAAAGGTTGGAATCTACTGGATTGCAATACCCTGACTAACCACCACAACTAAAGGCAGCCGTGGAGCGTTCCTATGTTGGTCCTAGACGCCTCGTCACAGCCTGAGAGGTTAACTACACCTAAAGATAGAAAGAGGAAAGCTATCTGCCCCGGAGCAGATCCCCAAAGAACATAGGAAGCCCCAAACATGTAATGGCGGTAAGACAAGAGGAAATACAGACACAGGCAGAAAATAGTATGAGCAAATGCTGGGGCCCAATCTGCCTAGACAGAAAAGGATAGGAAGGATACTTACTGCAATCCAAAAAAAACCTAAAAAAATCCAACGCTACTAATTGCAAAAACACCTGAGATCACACGACCTCTACCACCTAAATTAGTTCTCTGGTGTAACAAAACTAAGCCGCAGCCACTGAAAAAACTGGAAAAGGCAAATGAAAAAACAACAGTGGCTCCAGAGGAACCGAAAGGAGCCCAAGCCCCCCGGGGAGGGGAACCTGGCCAACCTCACAGAAATGCAGAGAAATATGCAAACGGCAAGCACAAAAACAAAAAACAGAAAATATCTTATCTGAGAGCAGGAGAAGAGGCAAGACTCAGCAAGCTTCCATGTGAACTAGGAAACAACGTTGAGACAAGAACAATTGATCACCGGCAACCATGATGGGGGGAAACCTTCCATATATCCAGCCAGTCTGTGATTCCTGATTG